>ML778173.1:572103-584272 GCA_009831015.1 Picea engelmannii | reverse complement strand
TGAATTTTTTGTATTCTACAATATACCTCAATTTGATGTATCCAATTATCTAACTTCTCAGCATTAACTTCTCCATTGTATATTGGCAATTCAAATTTTATATCAAGATTTAATGAAGGAATTTGCGAAGGAGTTTTACCATGTCCCTTTGGATAATTTGGAAGAGGTCTTGAACTGGTAGAAGAAAAAGAAGAAGATGGAGGAGAGGGTGGTGGAGAAGCACCATTCCCTCCATTTTCGTTTGGAGTTTTGTCACCACTGCTTCCCTTATGCCTTGAAGGGTTGGAGCCTTCACCTTGCGAAAATATGTTCCTTTCGATCAAGATCTTCATCATCTCTCTCATCTCCATGACAACTTTTCTGAGATCTTCATCTTCTGCAGGAACACGTTCATGACTTTCTTCATGAGCCATACTTGTTGAATGCCTCCTTGAAACTTGCGGTGATGGTATATTCTTGCTCCTTGAAGGATGAGAACTTGGATCCACAAGTTTACCTTCTCCTCTTGTGAGTTTCAACCTTGTGAGCATTAGAAACAAAACACTTGCAAACAATCAAGTCTTCAAAAACCAGTGCTCTGATACCAACTTGATCTAAAAATGAAGAAGACTTGAAATCTTGAAATTATTTGCAAGTAAATGTTATGTGTTAAAAGAAAATGGATCAACTTTGCAACACATTAATTAAGGATTACTCATGCAAGATACAAATAAACAACAGCATAATCAATGAACATACGCACATAAACACAACAATTGATAAAGGAGTTCACCCCTCTCTTGGGCTACATCTCCTAGTCCAACTTCCAATGGATCATTATTATTAATTTCTCAAAGTGCTCAAAAACATTCCTTACAATGCTCAAACTGACCAACCGACTGCTCCAATGGCTTCAGAGCATCCAAAAACCCCTAGCTGGGCTTTTTCGGCACCTCAATCAGTCGAAAAACGAAGAAGTTAGGCCTCCTGGAAGTCCCCCCTTCAAGTTTGTTGTCTCTGCATCTAAAAAACTCACCCTTGTGTCATGAACCTGGCACACACGCAATTTAAAGCATGAAAACCCAACACCGGGCACAATCGTGCCAATGATGCGAATTGTAGGACGGTTATGGGCGCGCCATCCCCTAACTGCCTAGCACCTGGGCACATGTGGTCATATGACCTCGCGCTATGGCAAAAAGGGCTAAACCGTACTAACCATTTTGAAACCCCCCGTGCACCTTCCGTGTAGAAAATGGTCATATAACATATACAATAGAACCAAGGCTTAAACACAAATCCCGCACCATTCCACGAGGGTTATGCAAATGTGATTGAGGCTGGATTCGTTGCAACACAACTCTCGCATGATATATATATATATATATATATATATATATGTTCACATGTAATAAACGATATGACCGCGGGTCGAGGCTAAGCCCCGACCTGACCCCTCGCCAAACATTACAATATGCAAATTCAAATACATAATAACTCGCATACATAACAAGGCGTAACCGGTGGTCCGTTGGTCGGGAGGACTTTGTGAAGGCTCTATGCGGTGGGGAGGTCCGGGGGTCGAACCCCATGGACTCCAATATATTTTGACAAACAAACCAATAGCTAATACCGGGGTGCCACGTGGCAGCCCATGACTGGGCCACATGGCACCTTACTATTGATAAAAAATATGCCACGTGTTGCATTCCGATTCGACCACACCTGCCAATCAAAATCTTCCACATCACCTCTGCCATGTCAGCGTATAGACTCTACCATGTCAGTGTACGGACTCTGCCACATCAACCTATATGGACTGTATGGACTGTACAGTTAGCGTCCCCTTTTTTGCCTGTTTGACATTCTGAACAGATTGCAATATCTCTCCCTCCCAACGTCTGTTTGAGATGAAACAAGTTGCGTTGGGTTCTCAATGACGAGGCCTATGCTCTCATCCAGTTTGAAGCGATTCTGAGAACTTTGAATTTTTGAGCAAAATTTGATCCCCTGATCATCCAAGGATGTGATCCTTCTCATAAGAAAGAATTAAATGATATTGTTTCTAAGTATTGTAATATTTTCTAGGAACCATATGGATTACCTCCTAAGAGGGAAATCCAACATGAAATACATCTTCAACAGAATTCTCCTCTTCCTAATGTGGGCATGTACAACATGTTAGTTGTAGAGATGAAAAATATCAAGAAGAAGGTACAAGGCTTATTGGATCAAGGGGTTAGTGGGCTCGACTCATCTCCTTTTGGTTCTCCAATCATGATGGTGCCAAATAAGGATGGAACATAGTGAATGTGTGTCGATTATCGAGCCTTAAACAAAATCATGGTGAAAAATCAATACCCTCTTCCAGAATGTTGTTTATTTCACTAAGTTGGATTTGTGCAGTGGATACCATCAGATCAGGGTTACAGAACATGATGCATGGAATACTACCTTTAAAACCAAACATGGATTGCTTGAGTGGTTAGTTATGTCATTTGGACTTTGTAATGCTACGACAACCTTCATGCATGTGATGAATGATGTATTCAAGCCTTTTCTAGATGATTTTTCCATTGTATATTTAGAAGACATTCTTATATTTAGCGGGACTTGGGATTAATATTTGAGGCACGTAAAGCAAGTATTGGATACTTTGCAAAGGGAAAATTTGTATGTAAAATTGTCCAAATGTGAATTTTGCAAGACTGCACTTGTGTACTTAGGTCATATTGTAGGAGGAGGACAATTTAAAATTGATCCTTCCAAGATTGATGTAATTGTAAATTGGTCTGAGCCCAAAAGTGTAACTGGGATACAGAGCTTCTTAGGTGCAGTATAGTATTGGAGGAGGTTCATTTCAAAATTCTCCTTTATAGAAGCTCCTTTTCATTCCTTAACTAGTGTGAAGAACACTTTTCAGTGGGGAGGAAAGCAACAAAAAGATTTCGACACTTTGAAGGAAAATATCAGTACCACACTGGTATTAGCACTGTCGAATCTTCGACAACCCTTTGAGATCAAGACAGATGTCAATGGATATGCCATAGGTGTATTATTGATTCAATATCTTAATCCTAGCTAAAGCATGCACAAACATGTCAGTGTTTCATGGAACCTGCACAAGAGATCTAGCTAAAGCATGCACAAACAAAGCTTATCAAGAAAACGAACAAAGATACACAATGAATAATGAGAATCAATGCATATTATGATCTAATCAATGAGTGAGTGATATTCACTCATATAGGAAATGAAATCCTATAATTAGGAATACATGCATAATAGTGATGGTCCCAGATTATAAAGTCTAAAATAGAACTAGTCAGTTAACTCCCACTAAATTAGTGTGCTGAAAATAGAAATTCTCCAACACCCCCCATGAACATCACTATGGAGTAAATAATGAGTCCTAGATACTAGGCCATTTTAGGAACTCATGTACAATGCAACTAATGAACACTAAATAAAAGCGAGGAAAGAGGGAAAACCACATGGGAACAAAACCCCCCCTCAAAAGACGATGTATCAAAAAAAATGGTAGCTACTAGGCAACTGTGTTCTTCACTGTAAGATGATCCCGTAAAATATGAAACTTCTTCTGATTGAAAGTCTTTGTGAAGATGTAGAAATATTTATGGATCTGATGAAGTCCTTTGGAAACCTGTCAGGCCTTGTACCTCTTGATCCTGTGGACCTATCTACACCTGAAAATATTCCTTTCTGGTGGAAGTGGAACTAGATTCCAAGTCTAGTTCTGTAGGAGTGACTCATACTCCTTTTGCATGGCTTCTTTCCATAATGGATTTCCCACAACCCTATTGTATTTCTATGGATCATTAGATTGAACCATATAGAAATGCATGGGAATCACAGGTTCTGAAGATGAAAGTACATGAGAAGGCTCCTCATGTTGAGATTGAGTCATCCTCGAATCCAATGGATTCCTTACAAGGTTGCATGTTGCCTAAAGTGTGGTCTGTGCCTTCTTGGGCATCCGCTAAAGCTTCGGCACTGGCTTCTTATCTAGCTGTACTACCTGCTTATTTCCATGTACAGAATCTGAGTGTATGGAATCATCTCTGATGTCTGAAACTAATGGAAGAACAAGAGTATATGCATGTTGCACTGGAGGTGCATGCAAAGTACTCTCCTTATATGTAAGTAGAATAGAGAAGTCATCATCAAAAAACTTAGTGAATTTATACAAACTTGACTTGTGATCCACCTCACCAATTGAAATAATGGAATCGTCATGCATGTCAATTATTGAAATCGAATTTGATGTAAATTCAACCTTTTTACCCTTCTCAGTGATCTAATAAACTGAGAGCAGTTTCATAGAAAGATTTGGAACATGTAGAACATTCTCAAAACTACCATTGTAGAGTCCCACTCTCCCTTATCCTGCTACTGTTACTGAAGTATCATCCCCCATCATAATAGGGGGTCTTGAGAATGGACTTAAAGAAGAGAAAAATTCCTATTTCACTGCCATATGATGAGATGCACCAGAATCTATAATCTATGAATCAGATGAGGAATTAATTGCAACTAGAGTATGATGATTACCTTTCTTAGGATCATGATATTCTTCCTTCTGCTTCTTGACTCCCTCTAGAATGAAGTTTCCAAGGTTGTTCTGCTGAAGTTCCTGTGCCATAAGATAGATTTGTTTCTTCATGCATGTGGATTCTTCATGATTCAGTTTATTGCAATAAGTGCACTACTTTCCCTTCTTCTTCTTCTTGGAATTTTAAGAGTCTTTGGAACCTGAAGAATCATTAAAGGGTTTGGAATATCCCTCCTTCCGGTTCTATTTGGATGACCCTTTTCCATCATGCATGGTGAGTGCATGTTCTTTAGGATATTTCATGAGGCCCATCTGTATGACTTTTGTCTTCTCTTGTGTAAGAGACTCAATGAACCAAGTGTTGGCCTTTGACCAAGTTTTGGGAGTTTCTTGGTCATGTTGATCTATTTTGGGACTTCGACAGCCTGTCGAAGGAGGAGCATAGGACGAAGCGGAGATCATGGGATATCGGCCCCCTTTTGGGCCCCTTTTTGGAATATGGAAATATGTAACGGGAATGGGATGTCGGCCCATGGGTTTACCCATGTTTATGCCTACTTTGTATGTATAAATAGAAGGATAGGCAATGTAAGAAGAGGGAGAATAGTACATCTATGTGATGTGATGATATGCTAAGTGCTAGTATGAATTGTAAGGTCTTTGTGCATGAATGTAAGAGACTTGTAGAGATAAGTGCAGGTCCTTGTAGAAGATTGTGGAGGGCTTAGTGTTGTATCACAAGGAAGAAGGATCCAATAAGCTACACAAATATTATGTACTATGTGAAGTAAGGATTTTGAAGGCTTTGTTCTTGTAACCGATTGACTGAAGACAATAAATAAGAAGAGTTGGTGGACGTAGCCCTAGGGTGGGGGTGAACCACATAAACACTGTGTTTTGTGATTTGTTCTTTGTCTTGATGTGTTCAGATGTTATTTGCTGAGTGCTTTGATATGTTTAGATATATCTACTTCTTCTTTGTGATTATGATATGTGATAATATTAGATCTGATCAAGATAGTCATGCTTAGTGCCTGATATGCTCATTCTGATCCATTTATATGCTAAGTGCTTAAATACTGTAGATTAGTGTGAATGATGCAAAGCTCTGTTTTATCAATGAAGTGAATAGTGATTGCATATCGAGGGACTGTCGATACTAAGAGCTATATTAAGTGTTATAATCACATATATGTGTCCCGACTAAGGTTGCAGACACCTGAGTCTTGCAACCACCCCTGCCTCTTCCTCGGGTGAGACTTCATCTACTTTGTAGGCGTTGCCGAAAGGGCCGGTAGTTAGGGATTTGTTGGTGCGTTGTTGTAGTGTTGAACCCTGAGTCTACCCCTGTTCCAACAAATGGTTACGTTACTAAGACCTAAAACTGTGATTTCTAGGAACTGAGGAAGAAGAAGCTTTGTCCAAATATTCAACCTGGGATTGTGAAAGATTTGTGCGTAGATCTGTGCCCTAGTGCACAGTATTCTACTTGACTTATAAAGCTCTGTACTAAAATAAAGAAGTCTGATCTGAAGAAAAGAGGTCAGATCTGAAGGAAAGAAACAAGATTTGAAATTTTTGTGCTCTAAGAAAAATAAAAGTGAGAATTTTTTATTAAAAGAGGTAAGATCTACAAGCTCCGTGCTCTGATAAAGGTAAAGATAGTAAAAAAAATTTAGATCTGAACGCTTTATGTTCTGTAGAAGTAATATAAGTGAAAATTTTTGTTTCTAGAGTATGGATCTAGGTATGTTTAATAACATTTGTCCTAGTTTGAAAACTAAGGTATTGATAGATGAAATAATATTTGATATTAATAGATCTGACAAGAATAGTGAAAGATATGTTATACCTATGCATAGAAATAATGTTTGGACTAACGAATGGATGTAGTATCCAAGAAAGAATTTATTGCAGGTTAGCTCCTATGATCCTAGTGTGTAGTACAGAAGAAGCTAGGGATCATTTAAAATAAAGAGAGGATTAACCCATTGTTATAGTTGCAGAAAACCGAGACATCTTGCTAAAGAATGCCCTGGGAGAAGACCTAGTTGCCTCTATTGTAAAGCTCTAGACCATGAAGTATTGGATTTCCCTAGAATGATTGCTAAGCTTGAAGGAGTGAATCTGAATCAAGAAAACCCTAAGGAAGCTCTAGAGGCTATAGCAGAACCCCAGGAAGAATCAGAGATATTGCTACAAATAAGATAAACCTTGAATAACGACTGACATGTCAGATTATCAGAGATCTTCAAAGGAAAAGAACGCATCGAAGCAAGAATAGGGGACTTCAACATTGACTGTGTTCTATATGAAGAAGCACAGGTGGATAGCATGAAAGAGAGAACTTGGGAAGCTATAGGGAGGCCTGCTATGTTTCCTTCATTAGGAGGAATAGGGTTATTAAGAGAAAAACTAGTAAACCTGTGTGGAAGGCTCGCTCAGATACCTATGACCGTCAATGGAACTTCAACAGAGGAAGATGTTGATATTATTAAATTTGTTGAAGATCGCACCCCGTTTACCATGTTAATAGGAAAACCTTGGATTGACAGAGATCAAGCTAGATGAAAGAAAGAAGAATAAGTCTTGGAGCAGAAGAAACAATAGTTAAAAGATTTCATGACCAAGAGGATTGCACACTTGATCGAAGAACATGAGAGCAGATCAAAGATATTTAACACTAGAAACCCAGATGTCGAAGCTGCAAGAACATTAGAAGACTTCCAAGAGACTGAAGTACCTATCTTGGATAAAGAAGAGGTGTTACCCCTGATTCCTAGGAGATAATCTCAACATCGCAAAGTAACTAAGACCATATAAGATAAGAGTCGGAATGGAAAATGAACTACCGAGATGAAGCTCACTGGAAAGATGGCTAGAAAGAAAAGTAAGAAGAGAGATAAGTTGCAGAAGGTTCCAAAAGGAACTTTGCAGACATAAAAATTGCAGAATTGGAGCTTCGTCGGGATATCAGAATAGCGACGCATGGCACTCCGCCATGGCAAAGAAATATAGTTGTTGGGGATATTATAACCATTCGATCAATGCTCCGAATGGGCAGAAATGCAATAAAGGTTCATCATCAGACCGTTAGACCGTGCCATAATGGATTGAACAAGAGTTAATGGAAGCTCATAATCATTGCAAGCGAATCATTGTCAAGTTGCCTACTTATCCTGTTGCACCATGCACGGAGAACACTTTTGATAAATAAGAATTTGAAGACTACAAACTAAGTGAATTGTATACAGTGATCATTACACTCTGTCTAAGATAATCGTGACCCTGATAATTTTAATCTTGAGCGCGTATGTCTGATGATCTCACCACAGTTGAAGAATCAGTAACGAAAGTTATCCTCGACTTAATGACTAAAAGATTCATGTCAGAGAGAGGAGTTTATGCAGGTGTACAAGCATCTTTGACGAGAGGACTGTCGGCCTCTCCATCCACTGCTCGAGCTGGACCATCCCGACCAGCAGATGAAAATCAAACTAAGCATATGGATAATCTCTCGAATTCCAACTTGATCTCGAGTATACTACCCACCTATATACCACCTCTAAACAACGCAATCAATTGAGATAGTGTGCCCAGAGAGTTTGACTATGCTTTAGTCACTGCGCACCTCCCGAAAGAGATACGCACAGTGCCCGTAGACCAAGATAAGATCACAACATTGAAGTTTAGCTACTTCAACCTCCGTGACAGGAAGGTGTACAACATGCTCACCCCGCAAAAGTATTTAACTAGAACCAAGGGAAAGAACTCGAAGATCTTCCCCCAGTCATCGACCATGAACCTCATGCAGGCCACACTACTCAATGTCATGAAGATTCATCACTTCAGTAGGCACAAAGAAGTGAACGCATGCATCAATTTTTTTTTGTCCTACTACCATGGAATATATGTGTGGTTGAACTTCTGCATCACAGTGGATCCGACATTGATCAATCATATCATAGGGCTAATCATGAAAGGCCCTGACCCACAAGATTTATATCCTGAGAAAACCATGGATCGCGCTCTTGCGCAGAATATTAAAGACACCTACAAAGATGTCAAGAAAATAACGTGAGGCTACAAGGTAGCCTCTATCTAAAGTGGCACAGTGTGCCTAGCCTGTCAATTGATCATAGGAAAGTTAGTTCGCAAGAACTGACCCACCCAAGTGACTGGATTTGTAGTCGACCTCGCAGGAAAGTGCACGGAGGGTCTACAAAAGAATTGGGCGAAGAACCTCATAAACCAGCTGGAACTGGACTGCAGGGAAGTGTAAGACCAAGGATATGAGTTCCACTTCAGTTGGCTTCTCATCTTGATTTCTTTTATCGCATGGGAGATGCCAGAAGGTGCGGCCTTCCCGGACATCAAGCCCTTTGAACCTCTGGCCGCAAAGTTCAGTACATTGTCGTACTCCAGTGACATGAACAAGAAATGGAAATCAAATGTTTTCTTCCACACTTATTACAAACAGCTGAAGAAAACCATCCAGTCTAAGCCTCGTATAACCCTGAACACTATCCATAAGTTTAGGCCCTTGATGAAATTCAACGTGGACCGCCATTTCTTCTATATCACAGTGCGCGTTGATGAACATAGACAACAGTTGCAGTCATACTACAAGATGACGAAGGAAGACTTAGAAGAAATTACTAAGGAATGGTCGGCAGACCTCCCCATCCTAGCAGACCCCTCGGAGTTATCTGATATTGACAATCCAGAAGCAACACATGATACATTTGGATCGAGAAAGACCAAGAAAAATGAAGAAGCTCAAAATGTAAGCAGTACCTCGACGAAGACTACTTCTATCTCACCTGAGCAAGGAGTTGATGGCCGAGAGATAGATGGTGCAAAATTTGAACAGAAGAAAGGAGAGGTTACACTGCCTAGAGACGAGGAGTACCCATCAAAGAAAAGGAAGGTTTCCCCTCCAAAACATTCTTCAAGGAAGAAATCAAAAGAAACCAGGACCAAATTTGTGACCACCCTCACCTCAGACGACATCGACTTCATCGTCACAACACTGAACGATGCTTCACTGGAGATATCAAAGAAGAAATAAGCTAAGCAGGAGGAGGTATTCAATCAGATCAATGTTGAACTTCAAGAAGTGAAATAGGCACTACAGTCGAGCCACATAGTTTCCACTGCACCTCTACCATTAGAAACACCAGAACTAGGAGATGAGCCAGCTCAACTCCCCCGAATTGTTGATACAGTCGAAGCTCTCCTTCAAAGAGAACAGGAGGAGAAAACACAAACCACCCAGGTTTTAGCACAAGTACAAGGAGTCCTTGAAGAGAAACGTAGTACTACAGAACGAGAGAACCTTGCTCTCTAAGTAAAATCTGATGAAGAAAAAGACCAGCTGCATAAAGAAAAGGAATAGTTTCTCGCAAAGCAACTCGAAGTTAAGGAAATTGTCAATAGAGAACTTCACTCTGTGACAGTTGTCAAAGTAAAGGCTGAAGAGAGAGTTCCAAAATAGGTGGCGCAACTCAAAGAAGTGATCTAATAGCTCTAGCAGCACATCACAGATATAGAATTATGCATTGTACCCAAGACCCCACAGGACGTAAGGAACCAGTAAGAAGCAATTTCCCGCAACACAGTTGACATATTAAAATCTCTTGCATTAGAATGCAAGCATTTGAGTAATCATATCACCCAGACATATGAAAACCTCACTGAGAACCCGGAGTTACAGACACTGGAGTCATAGCTCCAGGAAGTGAAGAAGCATGTAGATACACTACAGGCGCAGCTGAAGGCCATGTCGACTGTAGAAAGAATGAAGAGGTCTCACGAATAATACACAACTCAACAACAGATCCATATACTTCAAATCAAAGTGATGGAAGTCACTCAATGGCTTCGACCTATGAAAGATAAGGCATGCATGTTGTTTACAGAAGTAGAGAGTCAAGGAGCAGAGTTAGAACAGGTTGTCACTGTAGCAGAACATCACCTAGAAGGGCTAGTGAACGACACAGTAATCCAGGAGTTTGTTGAACAAGAGGCCACAAAAAAGTAGCAATTTGAAGCATCTCAAGCCAAGATCGAGGCGTTCGAGGCAGAATTGCTCAAACCATAGTGACTCGGGATGAGTCACAGGTGAGTGTTGGGGGCCTGTTGGCCCTTAACCAAGTTTTGGGAGTTTCTTGGTCATGTTGACCTATTTTGGGACTTCAACATCCTATCGAAGGAAGAGTGCAGGATGAAGTGGATATCATGGGATCTCGGCCCCCTTTTGGGCCCCTTTTTGGGATATGGGAATATGTAATGGGAATGAGATGTCAGCCCATGGGTTTACCCATGTTTAGGCCTATTTTGTATGTATAAATAGAAGGATAGGAAATGTAAGAAGAGGGAGAATAGTACATCTATGTGATGTGATGATATTCTAAGTGGTAAAGTCTAAGTGTTAGTACGAATTGTAAGGGCTTTGTGCATGATTGTAAGAAACTTGCAGACCTAAGTGTAGGTCCTTGTAGCAGATTGTGGAGGGCTTAGTGTTGTATCGCAAGGAAGAAGGATCTAGTGAGCTACACAGATCTTCTCTCCTGTGTGGAGTAAGGGTTTTGAAGGCTTTGTGCTTGTAACCGATTGACCGAAGACAATAAAGAAGAAGAGTTGGTGGATGTAGCCCCGGGGTGTGGTGAACCACATAAACACTATGTTTTGTGCCCTTGTGCTTTGTCTTGATGTGTTCACATGTTATTTGTTGAGTGCTTTGATATGTTTAGATAGATCTACTTCTGCTTTGTGCTTATGATATGTGAGAATATTAGATCTGGTCAAGATAGTCATGCTTAGTGCTTGATATGCTCATTCTGATCCATTTATATGCTAAGTGCTTAAATACTGTAGATTAGTGTGAATGTTGCGAAGCTCTATTTTATCAGTGAAGTGAATAGTGAATGCATATAGAGGGACTGATGGTATTAACAGTTGTATTAAGTGTTATAATCACAGATCTATGTCCCAGCTAAGGTTGCAGACACCTGATTCTTGCAACCACCCCTGCCTCTACCTCGGGTGAGACTTCAACTGCTTCGCAGGTGTTGCTAAAAGGGCTAAAAGTTAGGGCTTTGTTGGTGAATTGTTGTAGCGTCGAGCCTGGCTCTACCCCTATGCCAACACCAAGCCAACTTAGGCATTTTCCATTTTGTTCCAAATAGACATCGTCCAGAATGGAAATTGGAGACATATACATCGTATTATGGTCCTAGCTTAGCCAAGATTGTTAGAATACATTGTTTCTCTTGTGTAGGCTTGTCAATACCACATTCACCCAAGCTCAAAATCAAACCATATCATGGCCCATACCCATAACCAAGAACTAGAGTCTCGCTTCAACACCCTGCAATCCGGTTTACTTGAGACCCAACAAGAAGTGCAACAACTCAGTGCTACTATTGCCTCCCATGATGCCTCCATGAATGCATCAGTCCATGTAGCCGTATAGTCCGCAATGGCGGAAGTCAAAAATGAACTTGAATCTGTCGTTGTAGCACTCTGCACCAAACTCAAAATCCCTCTCGATGATGATGCACCTAAAAAGACTGAAGGTGAAACTTCTTCCCATTCCTTTCAACCACATCACTT
>ML778173.1:537862-555365 GCA_009831015.1 Picea engelmannii | reverse complement strand
TCTATTCCTGTCGACTTCAACACATTATCCGGGAATCAGACTTAGAAACCAGTTAGTACTTTGGGACCTGCATGCCTCAATGGCAGGCCTCCTCACATTCGACAGTAGGTTTACATCATTGACCTCTGATCGAATGATTCCACAGGTGTTCGACTTCAGCTCATCCATTCACATTCGCTGGAATGTACTAGGGTACCTTGGGAATCATTGACATTAATGGTGATCTCCCTTGCACTTGTTAACGGTTCACACCATTGACTGGTAATCAAGTGGTTTCTGCCATGTTCAACGTCAATACATCTATTCGCATGGTTAGATTCGTACCATATTGGGATTGGTAAGAAGACCCTGGGTTGAGTAACCACTTTGATATATGCTTTTCCCACGCTGTGAAGGAGTTTCTATTGGACAAAGAACAAATACACTGTCACATAGATCCACTTTGTATTGGTCATGGCTATGTCTTGTCATCTCGTAGATCCACTGTGTATTCTTCGTGGCTACGATCAGTCCAAGTCATCAGAGTATAGATCCACATTGTATCTTTGGTGGCTATACCTTTTTATCAATACAATTATGGATCCGTAGTGTATTTGATGCGGCCATATCTTGCAAGTCTTGATCACCCAAGCATAGGTATGCCTGCCTTGGGTTTTGAAATATGTCATGATATTTCTTGGATGTTTGTGTGCAGCTTCCATCAGGTTCTCCAAGTCTATACCCTTTCTTGAGAGTCTACAAAGCATTTCAGTTATCAGTTCCTATATTCTAACTTCATACTTTGGGAGGAAATCTGTTACACATCAAAATTACTCACTTTGATAGTGTCGCAAGTGTCGTCATTACAAAGGTCACAAGTGTTTCATTTTGCTCACAAGGTCGCAAGTGTCGCATGTTGCTCACAAGTGTCAGGGAAGCATACTGCCATGATGCCTATGTCGTTCCTATAACAACATGAGAAGGACACTTGAAACACCTCAAACATTTGATTTGGAAGAGGAGAAATGAGTCAGCAGGCTTGCAAACCTTTTTCCATTTGAAAACACTTCAAAAACTAAGTTTTTGGAGGGGAGTGCTCCCCCTTACACTATCTCGAAGCACCGGTGCTCCCCCTTACACTGTCAGGGAGTGTTATAATGCTCCCTTGGCCATTTTGAGGGAGCGCTATATATTTTGTAGCGCTGGAGCCCCCCTAAAGCCTACTAGGGAGTGCTACAGTGCTCTGATGGCCCTTTTAAGGGAGCACTACCTATTCTGGGCAGTTGTTAAGCTGTTGAGATGAATGGGGGAAGCATCTTTTCATTCTTGGAAGGTAGTTGGATTTGAATCCCTAGTCCAACCATGATCTTAGGGCAGATCCTCAACTGAAGGAGGAAAATCCTCACCTTCCCCAAGGATATCTCAAGATTGTTGAGCCTCTCCAAGGCTATATAAGCAAGCTTTCTAATGGTGAAAGAGGACTGCAAAATGGAGAATTATACCAAACTTATGATATCATAAGTGAGGAATGGAAAAAAGGAGAATCACACCAAACTTATGATCTCATAAGTGGTGTTGGAACACAGATGATGGGGGAAGAACTGAAGTTATCAAACTTATGATCTTGGAGAAAACATACAGCCAGCCAAAGGAGAGTGATCAGTGAATCTGTTGTTACCTAGGTTATGGAGCTTTTAGGCAAGGGTTAGACGAAGGGGACTTGACGAAGCTGTCGCACTCGCATCTACGATTGTAAGTACTGCTGTCATTATTCTCATCAATATGACACTCTTGGCCTGTTTCTTTCTAGTTTGTGTCTAATGTCACACAAACTTATCATTAGTTGATAGATCTTTTTTCAAACTAACATCAATAGAGTAGGAAGCGGTTGTATCTTGTCTTGTCCACAGAACTCAGCGAGGAGCAAAAGGATTGGAGTGCAACACGAAGTGTGCAGGGACAAATGTCGATAAAAAGGTACTTATGTCATCCTTCCTTCGCATGTGTTAGTTTAGATAGATTTGAAAGGAAGTCAATGTCCATGATAAGCACTTTTCTGTCTAGGGTTAAGGTCAATCTCTAGAGGTGATCTACCTGTCCGCAGGGAGATTTTCCTACAACAGTACATACATGGGTTGAGCATGGACAACCCGCGTACATGTAGGCTTGACACTTTTACAAGGGTGTGCGGCTTCCAAACATTAAGATAAGCATAAAAGTATACATAAAATAAAAGGAGAAGGTTGTTTGTACTTACTTGGTCCAAGTTTGAGGGTTTTTTGTCCATCGTAGTTCCTTGAATTCACATTTTGAGGAAGAGGGTTTTTGATCTTTTTTGTTTTTTTCCAAATTTCAATGGTTATAATGAGCTATCCAACTATATTTATAGACTTTTTTGGCCCTTTTTCCCTAATTTGGTCCCATTTTCCCCTTTCTTGACATGGTGGATACTTGAGTTCTCTTTTGATATATCTTTGGGTCATTCTGATGAACTTGTTCTTTTAAGTTTAGTTTACACTTATATCATCCCCTGATAAAAGTCATTTTTTCAACTATTGCATATAGGTTAGGTTTTCACCCCTTGCATGTTTCATATTGTTGACTTTTCCACTTTTCCATAGGATCGATCCCACCATAGTGCGACACAGAACCTTCTCAACTTCTTTAGAAGTCTCGTAATTAGGTTGTAGAGCCTTCCTCTACATGGATTCCCTAGGTAGATCCTTTGTTGCATTTTGGCGTCCATGCTGTGAGTTTTATCCATAGGCTTGGGAGTACTTTTTATTCCCACCATGGTTATGTATTGAAGCCTCATTCTTATTTCTAGTCATTATTCTTGGCTTTACCCACAGGACTCCCTAAAGAGCATGGTTTGTTGTCTTTCAAGATCGCTTAAAATTTGAAAGCAATATCTAATGAGAGTTCATTTATTCTTTTCGGTCTGATATGGATTAATTGAGAAAAGAATCCCCCCTTGGATTTGTCTGTAAGCCCTCTTTAAACTCTCTAAAATTGAAAAGATTGTTGAGAGATATGGTTTCCCTTCACGCTCGCCCAACTCAAATTTGAAGGAATATTTGTTCGATGGTAGTTTACCCCTTTTTCGGTCCAAACGGTTAATTTATGAATAAAGGTATGACCTAGGAGCTTTGGTTCACTAGGAGAGTATTCTCAGGCTTATGTTTAACCCTTTTTCTATCTTAAGGGACTAAATTTTTGAAAAAGGGACATTGTCCTTGGTTTTGGTTTATCTCTTTTTTCGGGCCTTGGAGATTACTTACGAAAAAGGAAGCCCCTCAGAGTCCATATTTAATCTTTTTTCAGACTCCCTAAATATGAAAATATCATCGAGTGACTTTGTTCCTTTCACACTTGTTAATTGTTCCAGAAATAACATCTATTTGGAATAAGTTTAACCATTTTTTCAGCCAATAGATTATCTAAGAAAAAGGTATGCCTCAGGAGACTTGTCTTGTCGGGAGATTTCTCCTAAGTGATATTTTATACTTTTTCGGGATAAGGAGACTGAACTTAGAAAAAGTTTGTGAGTCCATAGTTAAGCTCTTTTCATAATCCTTCAAATTGAAAATATAACCGAGTGATCTTGTCTCAATCACACTCATTAAAATGGTTTTAAAGAGACGTCTTTTCGGTATAAGTTTAACCCCTTTTCCAAATGACTAGACTAGTTACAAAAAATGAACTCCATGGAGTATTCTTTTATCTTTTTTCAGACTCTCTAAACATAAAAAAATCACCGAGCTTACCATCTCTAGGATCATAAAACTTCACATGGAAGGATTCATGTTGTTTCATATTTAATCGCATCACATGTCTCATCCTTTCATCTTTGGCCTAATGACGGATTCATGTTGCTATTAAATAAACCTTTAAAGCATTCCTTAAATGCAATCCTTTCAACACTTTTTTCCCTTGCGATATGACACCTTAACCCATGGAGGAATTTTCTTGAGTGCCCTTATCATGCACATGTCTCCTTGCACTGAGCATCAATGTGTTCCATGCTCTTGGAACTAGTTTTATTTCCCATGACACTTTTTCCTCCTTTGTAACATAGCATTTTTTATTATTTTTCAAGATCGTTAAAAATTTGAACAAGGCAAAAAAATCAAATATTCCAAAAAGAGGGGACGAGATATACCTTCTCTTTTTCGGTAGCAAGACAGTCACTCTTGGACAAAGAACATCCTTCCATTTGTTAGCCAAGATTTTGGATTTAGTATGAACTTAGGAAGCTGGTCTCTCTACACGGTGTTGTGTCCTCGTCCATTTGGTTACTCTTCCAAACAAATGGAGAGTTTGTGGTGCCTCCTCTATCACAAAATTCTATCAATATTACGCTACGTAAGTCTCATCATTTTTTGTGATTTTTTCCAAGGGGAGTTTTATCCAACCTGAGTCGACCATTATTCATTTTGACTCTTAACTATCATGATTCATCCATCCCGAGAATCTATTCAAGTTTGAATTCAACGTCTATGAAGTTATGTGCCAGATGATCGAGATCTTCTAGTCTTTCCCTGATGACATGTCAAATACCTCAGAGTAGTGAGTCTTACACTCCTATTGTAATCCTATCTAAGTTGTTGATGATCTTGAAGTTGATGCTCGAGCTATGACATCCTCATCTCTAGCCACATGCATCAATACTTCTTGAAGAAGTGTATTATATTGTAATTGTATCTCATCAAATGATTTTGAGATGTAAATCCATTGTGTATTTCTCATGGCTACACTTTACATAGACATTTATATGACATGGATCTGTAGTGTAATTGATTGGAAGCCATGATTAGTTCATCCCTAGCATGGGTATTCCCGCCTCAGAGATATTATCATTGTTTTGTAGACAACTTGCTCCCAAACACTCATCCTAGGCATACTCTACTATGTGCCTTCCCACTGGTAAAGATATTGTAATGTATTTCAGCCATCATTTTCTCTTTTGACCTCACACATTAGGGGGCATTTGTTATAGTCCAAAAATTCCCTACATGTGCATACAAGACATTTCCCTTTCTACTTGAATAATTTTCAAAAATACTATTGAGTGTTGGCCCTCGACCAAGGTTTGGAAAACCTTTGTCGTGTTTGACCATTTTTGGGACTTTGACAAGTGGGTTGAAGACAGAGCACCCAGGCGAAGGGGAGATCGTGGGATCTCACCCCCTTTTTGTGGTATTTTTGGGTTTAGGGATTATGTAATGGGTATGGGATATCGGCCCATGGGTTTACCCATGCTTAGGCCCCATTTGTAAATGTATAAATAAGTAGCTAGGAATTGTAAGAAACATCAGATCTAAGTTGGCTATGTTCAAGATATGTAAAGGTTTCTAGGTGTGATTAGTTGTGAAGGCTTCATGCATACTATGTGTTGATAACTTGGAGAGTTAAGTGCAAACAATTGTAAGAAGGCTCTGTGATATACCAAACTCGGGAAAGGAGGATTTGGTGAAGTGCACATAGATATCCTATCCTATGCGGACTTGTTTTTGTGGTTCTATGCATGTAAGAAGATTGAAATAAGATAATAAAGAAGATGAAGAGTTGGTGGATGTAGCCCCATGCTGGGGGTGAACCATGTATATCCTATGTTATGATGCTTTGTGCTATGTTGTTCATGTGTTTATGTATTTATTTTCTTAGTGCATTATTATGGATAAATGTTTAGTGCTTAGTGATATGAATGAATGCTAGATCTGATCTATTTCTATGTGCTAAGTGCTTGGATGTGTTAGATCTTGTTGAATAATGTGTTTTTCTATAATTAGGGTTTTACCTACAATGTGAATAAGGGTTAATGACTAATGAATGTTAATTGCTAAGTTCTCTGTTAAGTATTATGATCACAGATCTATGTTCCATCTAGGTTGTAGACACTTGAGTCTTGTAATCCCCCCTACCTCTACCTCAGGTGAGACTTCATTTGCTTCTCAAATGTTGCCGAAAGGGTCAGTAGTTAGGGTTTTGTTGGTGTGTTGATGAAGCACTGAACCCCGATTCTACCCCTTTTCCAACAAATGGTTCCGTTGTCGAGACCTGAAACTATGATTGTTGGGAACTGATGAAAAGAGAAAGCTCTGTGCGTAGATCTGTTGTTGTATTGCACAGTACTCTAGTTGACTTATAAAGATATGTTCTAAGAAGAGAAGTCTGATCTAAATAAAAGAGGTAAGATCTTAAATATTTTTTCTCTGATAAAGGAAAGATAAGTGGAAATTTTTGTTTCAAAAGAATGGATCTAGGTATGTTTGATAGATTTTATCCTAGTCTGAAAACTAGGGCACAACTAGAAGAAAGAAGATATGATATGAATAGATCTGATAGAAATAGTGAAAGATATTTTATTCCTATGCATAGAAAGAATTATTGGACTAAAAAGTGGATGCAGGATCCTAGAAAGATTTTTTTGCAAGTCCATCGCTATGATCCCAGTGCGCAGTACAGGAAAGGTTGGGGATCATTTAAGAGAAAGAGAGGATTGATTCTTTGTTATAGTTGTAGAAGACTAAGACATCTTGCTAAGGGATGCCCTGGTAGAGGTCCTATTTTCCTTTGTTGTAAAGCTACTGGACATGAAGTTTTGGATTTCCCTAGAATGATTGCTAAAGTTGAGAAGATGAACATGACACAAGAAAACCTTGAGGAAGGCTATGAGGAAGGTCAAGAGACTAAGAATATACTAAAGAACCAGAAATAATCAGAGGTTATTTTATTGCAAATGAAAGAAACACCGAATGATCACAGAGACATCAGTTTATCAGATATCTTAAGAGAGAAAGAGTGCATGGAAACAAGAATAGGACACTTCGACATAGAATATGCATTGGATGCAGAAACACAGGTGAACATTATGCCAGAAAGTACTTGGGAAATTTTGGAAAAGCCTGCCATGGTTCCTTCATTGGGAGGAATAGGATTGTTTAAAGGAAATATGATAACAATATGTGGAAGACTTACTCATGTACCTATGTTTTCTCATGGAACATCGACAAAAGAAAAATTCAAGGTCATTAAGTTTGTTGAGAACAACACTCCTTTTTCACTTTTGTTAGGAAGGACTTGGATTGAGAGAGATCAGATCTGAGGGAAAGAATAAGAGGAAGCTATAGAACATAAAAAGAAAGAATTAAGGGATTTCATGGCTAGGAGAATAAAACACTTAATATAAGAACAGGAGGACAAGTCGAAGAAACTAAGGGCCAAAGACCTAGCTGTCGAAGTTGAAAAAATGAAAGAAGGCTGAAAGAACCTATCCATGTAGGAGACTAGAGAACCTACTCCAGAAATACTAAGAGAAGAAGTATTACCCTCGAATCCTATGAAAAACCCTCAGTAATGAGAAGTTACTATTCTAAGAGGATATAAGAACAATAATGGAAAGAGGAATCAAGAGATGCAGATCACAGGAAAGAAAGAAAGAAAGCTCAGTAAGAAGAAAGCAAACCTAGAAAAACTGCAGGAGGTTCCAGAGAGGACTTCACAGAAGGAAGGCTTGCAAAACTTGAACCTCGCCAAAATATCATAACAATGCAAACTGGCACTTCACCAAGGAAAAGAAATATGACCGTTGGAGGTGTCCCGACCGTTAGAACGATGCTCCAGAACGTCTAGAAATGCAATTATTGTCGGAAAGATTGCCATTGAACCGTTTGGACCGCGCAATAACGGATGGAATTTTATTGATTGAGCCATTCATGCCCGTTGGAGGAGTTTGTTACAATGTTATCTATTTAACCCATCAAATGTATTACCGGGGACACTTTTGCAAATTGTGATTATCTTAGCCCACAAAGAACTACTTGTTATTGCGTAGTGCCTCTTGAGATCTCACCACCCGTTCTTCTTACCTTGAGTGGTTGTCCACCTACCCGAGATATCTGATATCGAGAGTGTATGTTGGGCTACCTTAGGGAAGTAAAGAAATCCATTGAAGAGATCCTAATAGACCTCATGGCTGAGAAGATCATGTCTGTAGGAGTACATGACTCATCAACAAGAGGATTGCAAGCACCACGACGACTTGGCGAACACAAAGCTCATCTCGTCGGTCCTGCTTGACTATATTCCACCTCTGGTTGGCGCGGTTAGTCGTGACAATGTACCAAGGGACTTCAACTATACACTAATCACTGTGTACCTCCTAAAGGGGATATGCGTAGTTGGAACACAGTTAGGACAGATTTTGATGCTAAAGATCAGTGGTTTCAAATTTGGGAGACCGCAAGAATTATGGAATGCTTGCACCACATAAGTAATTGAAAAATACAACGGGGAATAAGTTGAATATAGTCCCCCATCCATGGACCATGGACATCGCAATATCAATGATCCTTAATGTGATGAATATACCACACTTCGATAGACATCAGGAGGTTAACACATGCGTTAAAATCCTCCTATCATGCTACCATGGAAATTATATTTGTTTGGATAGGCGCATCACCGTATATTCAATGATGATCCACCAGATCACTAGATTAAGCATGCCAGGACCAGACCCTCAGGATTTTTACAGAGGGAAGGCTATAGATTGTGCCCTGGCGTAGCGAATAAATGACACCTATGGTGATGTGGAGAAGGGGAGGCAAGACTACAAGGTAGCCTCCATCCAAAATGGCGCAATGTGCCTAGCTTTCCAGTTGATCACTGGTAAGCTCATCAGGAAGAACATACCAATGCAGGTCATGGGGTTTGTTGTTGACCTCGCAAGAAAATGCATTGAAGGAATGTAGATGAACTGGGTGAGCTACCTCGCCAACCAGTTGGGGAAATATTCTTGCAAAGCAAAAGACCAGGGCTATCAGTTTCACTTCAGTTGGTTTTTGAGTCTCATTGCCTTCATCGCTTGGGAGATGCCAGAGGGAGTGACCTTCCCTGAAGTCAAGTCGTCTGAACCACTGGCCGTGAGGTTCACTACCCTTTGGTATTTGAGAAACATGGCGAAGCAATGGCAGTCCAATGCAGTGCTCCAAACCTATTACTTGCAGCTGAAGAGGGCCATTGAATATTTCCCTCACATGATGTTGAATACACTTCATATGTTCAAGAAAATAGTGAAGTTCCACATAGACAATCATTTCATTTACATCACTGCATGTGGATATGAACACAAGGAAGATCTCCAGTCTTATTACAAACTCACTGAGGAATATATGGAGGAAATAACCAAGGAATGGCCTGCAGAATTCCTTATACCAGTCGAACAGACAAAACTCTCCGAACCAGACCTCATAGGAAGTCCTGTAGTCACTCGGTAAGAGTATGATGGACCAGGAAGTAACAAGAAGAAGAAGAAGGAATAAGTAAAGGAAATGCACAACGCATCAAAGGAGACTACAAAAGATTCACATGAAAGGGGAGGAGGTTACAAAGTAGACAAAGAAGAGGACGAAGGGGAAGAAGACAAGAAGGAACATGGTGAAGTAACACTGCCTAAAGATCCCCTTATGGAGACAGAGACATCCAAGAAAAGAAAGGTCTCTCCAAAAAAACCCTCAACGTAGAAGCAGTCATGAGCCAATAAGCCCCACTTACAGACTATACTCACGGTGGATGATATTGACCTCATCATCGCAACTGTATCAAACACCTCGTGGGACATTTTTCAGTGAATTGAAGCCAAACAAGAGACAATGTATGACAGGATCAAGGCAGAGCTCAAAGGGGTACATCAGGCTCTTTATTTGAGTCGCGTAGTGTCTATTGCACCGTTGTCATCGGGGGTTATAGAAGTAGGAGATGAGCCTTCCCAATGACACAGGTTAGAATATTCGACAGAGGCTCTCCTTCATCGGGTCCTAGAAGAAAAAGAATAGGCCACAAAGGCATTGAAGCAAGAAAAGGAGGAATCCCTAGAGAAATTTTGAGTTGCGTAGAAAGAGAAAGATAACCTCTAGGTGAAGTTTGCAGAGCACAGAGCACAAATCTAGAAGGAAAAAAAATAGTTGCTCGCAAAGAAGATTGGCATTAAAGAAACAGTCACTAGAGAACTTCTCTCTATGCTGGTCCTGGTGCATATGGAAGAGGAAACAACTAAAATCCAAGTGGGGAAGCTCATTGAAGCCATTAAGCAGCTTTAATCAAGAGTAGCAGAACTGGAACTATCAGCCATTACCAAGCACTCTGCAGGAAGTGAGAGATTGGAGGGAAGAAACTGTTAAGAGTGCAGTCAAACAAATTAAGGCATTGGCCTTAGAATGCAATAAACTAAGCAATCGAAGTGTGCAGACCTATGAGTCCCTTGTAGAGGACCCAGAACTAAGGACATTGGAGTCACATCTCTAGGAGGTGAAGCAACAAGAAGCGATAGTACAATCACAGTTGAAGATACTGTCAGTAGTCGAGAATATGACAAGGTCATAAGAGCAACATGCAGTTCAACAACAGGTCCATGGCATCCAGAGTAGAGTCGTGGAAGTGACCCAGAGACTTCAGTCGGTATAGGACAAAGCCTGCACACTTTTTGAGGAGATCAAGGGACAAGGCGCACAACTAGAACAAGTGGTCACCACAGTGGAACAATGCTTGGAAGAACATGTCACCAAGAAAATAATTCAGGAGTTCACCGAATAGGAGGCCTAGGAGAAACAACAAGTCGAGTCAGCTCGAGGCCTTCGAAGCAGAGTTTCCTAGATCAAAGTTATTCAGGACTAGTGACAGGTGAGTGTTGGGGGCCTGTCGGCCCTTGAGCAAGTTTTGGAGAACCTTGGTCGTGTTTGACCATTTTGGGGACTTCGACAGGAGGGTCGAAGACGGAGCACCTAGGCGAAGTGGAGATCCTAGGATCTCGCCCCCTTTTTGCAGGATTTTTGGGTTCAGGGATTATGTAACGAGTATGGGATGTCGGCCCTTGGGTTTACCCATGCTTAGGACCCATTTTTAAATGTATAAATAAGTAGATAGGAATTGTAAGAAGCATCGGATCTAAGTTGGATTTGTGAAAGATATGTAAAGGTTGCTAAGTGCAATTATTTGTGAAGGCTTCATGCATACTATGTGTTGAGAACTTGTAGAGTTAAGTGCAAGTGATTGTAAGAAGGCTTTGTGCTATACCAAACTCGGGGAAGGAGGATTTGGTGAAGTGCACTCAGATCTTCTGTCCTATGCGGAATTGGTTTTGTGGCTCTGTGCATGTAAGAAGATTGAAAGAAGATAATAAAGAAGACTAAGAGTTGGCGGATGTAGCCCCATGCTGGGGGTGAACCACATATATCCTATGTTATGATTCTTTGTGCTATGTTGTTCATGTGTTTATGTATTTATTTCCTTAGTGAATTATTCTGGATAAAGTTTTAGTGCTTAGTGATATGAATGAATGCTATATCTGATCTATTTCTAAGTGCTAAGTGCTTGGATTTGTTAGATCTTGTTGAATACTACGATGTTTTGTAATTAGGGTTTTACCTACGATGTGAATAAGGGTTAAAGACTAATGAATGTTAATTTCTAAGTGCTTTTTTAAGTATTTTGATCACCGATCTATGTCCCATCTAGGTTGTAGACACTTGATTCCTGCAACCCCCCATGCCTCTACCTAGGCTGAGACTTCATCATCTTCGCAAGTGTTGCCGAAAGGGCCGATAGTTAGGGTTTTTTTGGTGCGTTGATGAAGCGTTGAACCCTGGGTCTGCCCCTATGCTAACACTAATTTTTCTTCTTAAAAAACCATTTTTTGGAACATGTACGCACCCTTCTAAAATTATATCCCCCATACACACACTATTTTTATACTAGTTATCCCACATACATATGCAAGATGCATACTAGTTAGCCCACGTTTACCTCCAAAAATTGCAAAAATTATAAAATTGTAAGGAATTTGACGAAGTTTACGGGCTATAGTCTGTTTCCTAACCATTTTACCCCTTGTAGCCCATCCCCAAACCGAGTAACTATATTTTTCTCATATAAAAAGAGGACTTGGGATCTCATTTCACAAGAGAAGAAAGAGAATAAGAATACTCTGCCAAAATTCCTTCCCCTTCTTAGCCCAAGTTTTACATCCCTTTCTGAGATTTGGCCTCAAAATTCCCCTCTATCCCTTTCTTCTTATAAAACCATTTCCCCTTTCCCAAGTGATAAGTTGGTTGTGAGAGGAAATCATGGGATTGGTGCACTTGGAGCCACGATAGAGGAGCCTGGACCTGGTTTGTGGAGTGATTGCTGACGAAGGTTGTAGTCTTTGTGATCATAATATTGAATAAAAGAGTTCATTCTTGTCCCAAAACATTGTGTCTATATGATTTTATTGATTTATGCATTTATGTCTATATAAAAACATTGAAAGTGATAAGTAGAGATCATATATATTGTAGCACTACTTTCCTAATATTTTTGCAGGTCAACTTTGGGAGGAGACCCACAATCTAGGAAGCTGCAAAGAAGAAAGAGGTCTACACCAGATGTAAGGACAAAAGGTGTACCCATTGACCTTATTTCCTCTCTCTTGTCATTCAATTCATATAGTTTGGGGTAGTTTAGGAATATAATTGTCTTTTAAGGGAATTTAATGCTCTTCATGTACCTCGACCCAGTATAGGGGGATTTTTCCCACTAGCAACAACATATCACCTAGAATCATATGGGAAAATGGAGAGGACCAACAAAAAAATATAATATATGCTCATAATGTATGTGATGGACCAGCCATCCAAGTGGGAATATAATATCCACTTAGTTGAATTTGATTACAATAATGGGTACTATACATCATTAAAAATGAGCCCATTAGAAGCCTTGTGTGGAAGAAGTGTAGCACACCAATGAGTTGGGATAATCCATCAGATAGAGTTGCCATCGGGATGGATTTGATGAAGGAAATGGAAGATCAAATGAAAAATATTAGGAAGAATTGAAAGGATTCCCAGGGTAGGAAGAAAATTTATGCAAACAAGAACATTGTTTTCAGATATTTTAAATTGGGTGAACATGTATTTCTAAAAGTGAAAGTGAAAATAAGTTAGCTAAGATTGGGATGTTTCCCAAAGTTGGAAAAACATATATTGTAGGCCTTTTGAGATCTTAAAAAATATATGCTCGGTTGCATACATGCTATCATTACCTGCATCCATGAGAGTGCATAATGTATTTCATGTGTCTTTATTAAAGAAATATGTTCCTAACCCTAAGCACATAATTGATTGGACTGTGATCTAGGTGGAGTATGAAGGGGATTTCCAAGTAGAACCAATATTTATCCCCTGTTTAATTAATGCATAATGTATATATCAAATGTGGCTATGAACAAGTGATGTAATACCCAAATTGTATTTTTAATTTTAATAAATAAAATGTGATCCCAACTATTGGGGGACTTGAACAAAGATGTAGGTTAAGTTTTCCACAAGAGACAGGAGTTTCTAAGATGGGTCCAAGGGGAAAATTATTTATGGGTATTAATACAAACCCAATTTCTTGAATTCTATCATCCCTAGGGACAACCTTCTATTTTCTATCTGAGTGTATGATGGCCCAATCATTGAATACATGTAAGAGGGTGAGAGTGAGAAGTCACATCCCGTAGTTATTGTGAGCATAGGGCTGAAGTACAATCAACATTAGGGAGTGTGAGAGTCAACATTCTTGGGTAAAATAGAGGAAATTTGTATGGGAAGAACAACATTTTTTATATAGTCATGTTTTTGCATGAGAAAAGGAAAAACAAGGAAAAGAAGAGATTGGGATATGGAACAACAATGGAGAGAAATTTTTGGAGCGTTTTTGGAGCTGTTGAAAACTAGAGAAGCAAGTTTTTAGTTTTGCGGAAGAACCATGTTGTTGTGCATGAAGAGTGAAATCCTATGTGAGTTGCACTATAATAGAAAGTGATTGATGTTGTTTTACCGACAGTTTCCTTGGTAGTGAGTTCCATTGATTTCCCAATAGTGAGATTCTTGGTTACCTGTTCCAGAGAGACCTTGATAAAAAAAGGGAATGCATAATGGACTGAGAGTAGTGAAGGGGTACATTCCTTGAGTTTATCTAGGTCAAGAGGAAGAGGGCTAGTGGAAATTGGGATAGCTCTAGGAGAATACTAGTGGGTTATGGGATATCTAAGTTGTGAGTGGACTATGAGAGACACAATCATGGGTGACTTGATGTTGATATCTATAGAAACAAGTCTATGGTTGGGAAGAATGTCCATCCCAAGCAGCTGGTTGAACAACCTTTCTGGAAAGATAAGTGTTTATCTATGTTCTTTGTTATTTTATGAAATAAAATGTTGTGTTTTAACTATGTTTATATGAATGGTTTATATTCTCTTGTGTATTAAATTAATTAACTACACTCATGCTTATTTCATCATGCTATAACTGCATTTAAATTAATAATAACTATTGGATCATGTTGTCATTGATGCCAATGGTTTGATTGATTGATGTAGAGTGATTGATTGATGTCAAAGGATTGATTGATTGATGATTGATGTAATATAATATGTATTGTCCTTGATGAGAATGCATAGATGAAGATGGATCAATGAGTTGTCATTGATACATGATGAAGATGGATCAATGTGGTTTCATTGGTATATGATGCATTGTTGGAAAAATGTATAGTTGACTCATTATTGTCTTATCATGATTGATAATGTGCACAAATGGATGAACTCCAAAGTGGTCCCCTTATGGTGAAAACCCTCATGGGAAGACCCTTTGCAGATTGAGTTATCCTAGAAGAATGGTTGGAGGACCCATGCTCTCATTATTGTCTTATCATGATTGATAAGGTGCACAAACGGATGAACTCCAAAGTGGTCCCCTTATGGTGAAATCCCTCACGGGAAGACGCTTTGTGGATTGAGTTATCCCAGAAGAATGGTTGGAGGACCCATGCTTGTATGTGGAATAATGAGATGAAGATCAAGGAAATTGTTGGTGAAACTATCCTAGATGGATAGTGCGTGTCATGCCATTTTTGGTGGTATGTAGAATGTCACATAACTCCTCATCGTTTGAGAGTTATGGCCTTACAAAGATGAAGGACCCCCACATGAAGGCTTGAAGCCGCCAAGGTCAAAGAAGTCAAAGTGACCTAAAAGAAGAAATCATTATTTAAATGATAAAGTAAAGTGACAAAGTCAAGGTGGACTATTTAAATAATAAAGAGAAGTGACAAAATCAAGAAGGAATATTTATGGAAAGTGGTTAACCCTAAAAATAAGGAAAATAGGTTAAGTGACTTAGAAATGGGTTAATATTATTTAAATTATAAATTAAAGTGACAAATTCAAGGTGGATTATTTAAATAATCAAGAGAAGTTACAAAATCAAGAAATGATAAAGTAAGGTGACAAAATCAAGAAGGAATATTTAAATTATAAAGTATTGGAGAACTTTCTATTTATGGAAAGTAGTTAACCCTAAAATAAGGAAAATAGGTTAAGTGAACTAGAAATGGGTTAACTGACCTAGAGGATGAAAGTATAAATAAGATAGCAATGGTCTCTTGTAGATCATCCTTTTTGTGGATCAATGGAGAGCTTCTTGTGATAATATCTTTTGGAGTATTGATGGAGAGCTTCTTGTGAGAGCTTCTTGAGAATTTTTGGTGTGGAACAATTGAGCATATTGAATATATATAGGTGAATAAGGTAACCAAGTATATCTAAGCCAAAATTCTGAGGAAAGTGAAGAAAGGAAGGCCGAAATGCAAGGAAGGATAAATTCTTTTGATGGTGCTTTCTAAGGTATGTTATTTACAGGTCATCTCACCATTTTCGCTATAAAAAAATTTTCTATAATGATTCAGATCCTAAAATTTCTGTTAAAGTGAGAAAACATATCCAAGTATCCATGGTTAAAAATTCAGCTTGTGGGTCGTTGTAGTTTGGGAGTTACACTCCGTGGAAAATAGGGTTTGTGACCAGTCCTGAAACTAGTCAAAAACAGGTGTTTCAGGTAAAAACGTCATAACTTCTTCATAGAAGACAAAAATTAAGTGAGACCAATTGTGTTGGTTATATTACAGTCTATAGTATGCTCTAGAATAGTTTCATATTTATTCAACAAATATTCCATGTGGGGCACACTCTACAAGGTCGCTCTCTAGAATAATCCAGAATTCAACAAGGTATGCCATTTTTGCTATAACTCCTTTTTTGAGAGGTTACAAGTAGTGCCACTTGGAGGAATTGCATAAAACACACTGAAGAAAATTTTGGATCAGTTTCATATCTTTATTCATTATAGGTATAAAGTTATGATTATTTAAATTTAGGGTTGTTGACTAATCCAAAACTAGTCATGGTTAAGACAAGCAGTTGATGGGTTGGCACATACATGAGGTGTATAGTCGATGATGTTAGTACATATTGATGAGTCATTTTTTATGAGTAGTTGACACATGATTGGTATATACTTGGTACATGGTTGGATGCACTTGTTTATGGTACATGTTGATTACAAGTTGTTTGGCACAGGTTGGTGCATGGTTGATGCTCTTGTTTATGGTACATATTGATATTTGTTGAGGATTGTTGCCTCATCTTAGTTGGTGCTGAGAATGTAAGTTGAGTCTTTCATATAGATTTCTTTCTCTTGTAGAGTTGTACTCTATTCAGTTGTTGCTGAAAAACCCCTAGATTGAAGTCCATAATAAAAAGAAAAATTGTACATACATCTTGTGTTCCTTGTGGAGATGATTTGTTGATGATATATTGTTGATATATGTTGTTGATATGTATTCAAATCTAACTGATTATTAATGAAAACAATTAGTAATGAGTAAATGTTGAATGCTAACTAGTGAGTTTTGTGTAAGAGGGAAGTTTTGGGAAAAATATCCCCACACTCATTTACCCCCCCTTTAAGTGTGGTAGGTGTGTCCAACAATTGGTATCAGAGCGGGCTTTCACTACATGCCTTAACAAGATTGAAGGAGATCCATAGACACACAAATGAATGATGAAGTTCCAATCCTTGATGAGGAAAACTATTCTACTTGGAGAATAGATATGAGAGTGTATTTGAAGACAATGGGAACAACTATTTGGAAGGCAACCATCAGTGGATATGTTTCATTGAAGAACAAGTCAAAGTTTGTAGCTCAAAGGGAAGGAAATAAGAATGATGCATTGGCTCTCAAGACAATTCTTAGTGGACTCTCAAGCCCTATCAAAGAGAGCATGGGACAATGCACTTCCGCCAAGGATCTATGGCTAAAGCTAGAGGAGACATATCAAAGCAAGGAAGAGAAAGAAGAAATTGAAGACCACTCCATCAAGATCATAAAAGGTAAAGAATCATAAAAAACTCTTGAATGCATTATTTCTAAGTGTGATTTTGAAAATAGTTCAAGTGAAGATAAAGAATCAAGTGATAATAGCACAAAGGAAGATCTTGAAGACATTTCAAATGAAAGCAAAGAAGTATGTGTTGATATTGGCAAAAAGGAAGATCATGAGGATATTTCAAATGAAAGTAAAGAACACTCTAAAGCCCTTGAATGCAATGATGATGATGATGATTTTTTCTCTACAAGTGAAGAAGAAGATGTAGAT
>ML778173.1:522498-534594 GCA_009831015.1 Picea engelmannii | reverse complement strand
TGACAAAATCAAGAAGGAATATTTAAATGATAAAGTATTGGAGAACTTTCTATTTATGGAAAGTAGTTAACCCTAAAATAAGGAAAATAGGTTAAGTGACCTAGAAATGGGTTAAGTGACCTAAAAATGGGTTAAGTGACCTATAGGATGAAAGTATAAATAAGATAGCAATGTTCTCTTGTAGATCATCCTTTTTGTGGATCAATGGAGAGCTTCTTGTGATAATATCTTTTGGAGTATTGATGGAGAGCTTCTTGTGAGAGCTTCTTGAGAATTTCTGTGGTGGAACACTTGAGCATATTGAATATCTATAGGTGACTGAGGTAACCAAGGATATATAAGCCGGAATTCTAAGGAAAGTGAAGAAAAGAAGGCCAAAATGTAAGGAAGGATATATTCTTTTGATGGTTCTTTCTAAGGTATGTTATTTATAGGTCATCTCACCATTTTCTCTATAACTTTGTTTCTATAATGATTCAGATCCTGAAATTGCTATGCAAGTGAGAAAAAATATCCATGTATCTATGGTTAAATATGAAACTTGTGGGTCTTTTTAGTTTTGGAGTTACACTTTTTGGAAAATAGGGTTTGTGACTAGTCCTGAAACTAGTCAAAAATAGGTGTTTCGGGTAAAAATGTCATAACTTCTTCATAATCGATACAACTTTAGTGAGAAAAATTGTGTTGGTTATATTACAGTCTATAGTATTCTCTGGAACATTTTCATATCAATTCAACAAATATTCCGTGTGGGGCACAGTCTACAAGGTCGCTCTCTAGAATAATCCAGAATTCAGTAAGGTATGCCATTTTTTCTATAAATCCTTTTCTGAGAGGTTACAAGTAGTGCCACTTGGAGGAATTACATAAAACACACTAAAAAATATTGTGTATCAGTTTAAGATATTTATTCATTACAGGTACAAATTTATGATTATTTCAAGTTAGGGTTGTTGACTAATCCAAAACTAATCATGGTTAAGACAAGCAGTTGATGAGTTGGCACATACATGAGGTGTATAGTTGATGATGTTGGCACATATTGATGAGTCATTTTTTATGATTAGTTTACACATGATTTTTATATACTTGGTACATGGTTGGATTCACTTGTTTATGGTACATGTTGATTACAGGTTGTTTGGCACAGGTTGGTGCATGGTTGATGCTCTTGTTTATTGTACAGATTGATATATGTTGAGGATTGTTGCCTCATCTCAGTTGGTGCTGATAATGTAATATGGGTCTTGCATATAGAGATGGTGCTCTTGTAGAGTTGTACTCTATTTAGTTGTTGCTGAAAAACTCCCGAATTGAAGTCCATAATAAAAAGAAAAATTGTACATACATCTTGTGTTCCTTGTGTTCCTTGTGGAGATGATTTGTTGATGATATATTGCTGATATATGTTGTTGATATGTATTCACATATAACTGATTATTAATGACAACAATGAGTAATGAGTAAATTTCGAATGCTAACTAATGAGTTTTTTGTAAGAGGGAAGTTTTGGGAAAAAGATCCCCACACTCATTCACCCCCCCCTCTAAGTGTGGTAGGTGTGTTCAACAATAACAAAATGGTTAAATCTCGGTGTGTATTCATATAGTTGGTAAGCTACATGAATAGTTAGCAAAAAAATTTGAATTTATGTGTAATTCCACCAGTAATGTTCCTTGGGTAAGATGGGGAAGTTACACTCATTCTTTGGCATTCATCATAGTGAGAGATATAGTGGTCAACATCTCTATGGAGGGTAGGCTAATAGTATCCATCTTGAAATATCTTGTCAATTGTCCTCTTTGATGCATAGTTACCCCCACAAATATCATCATGACATGCATGGAGAATGTCATGAACCTCATCTTCTCTTACACATCTTCTTAAAATTTGATCTAGTCCAAGTTTGAATAGGTATCCCTAGATCCATGTGTAGGAAACACTTGTCCTGATGATTTTGCATCTTTCCCTGTAGGAGAAGTGTCGAGGAAGATTTCCTATTACTAGATAATTGGTTATATCAACAAAGTAGGGGGTCTCTATGGAAATTTAAAATAGGTGTTCATCTAGAAAATTGTCATCCACTACTTCATCTGCGGGATTGTTAGTTAACTTTGAAAAAAATCTAAAAAAAACAATTCCTTACTAGGTTTACCAAGTATTATGAGATCAAATTGTTGCAATAAGAAAATCCATATGATTAATCTACCATTTATATCAATTTTTTTCATTAAATACTTAATGGAAACATGGTATGTGTGCACAAATACTAGATATCCAGTGACATTGATTTGTAAATCCTTAGACACCACTTATTTCTTTAAGTATATACATGAAGTATCTAACTTAATCCAAAATAATTTAGTGATCGTATTGAGGTGGTTTACATAATTCCGACGATGTTCTCTTTATCCAAAAACTCATAAAATGATGATTGGCTTTCAAAATAGTGAGATGTCAAAATGTAAAATAAAAGAACTCAAATTACATAGAGATTACATACTTTTGTTTAATCTTTAAGTTCCCTTCAAGAAAATAAAAACTGCTTTCTCCATCTCAAATATCAAAGTCACATGTAAACTTACTCATATATGCCAATTTAATGGATTATCTTAAATTCCATTACTCAAAACAAGATAATAACTTCACCATTGAAATCCTTGCGAAATTATGAGAATTTTGACTATAAAGTCGACCAATTTCCAAACTGGCTCAATTTCACCCTCTTCGGCACGTAAAACAATGCATTAAATTCTCATTAATGGAAAATTGAGCAAATAATTTTACAAATGACTTCAAATCACAAAATCGACAAATTCATGATCCTTGTGAAAAATTGTGAAAAATGAGTATAAATTTTCATAGGTTTCATCACTATACCTCATGGCATGCTTTACGAGACAACATATTTAATCTCTTCTTGGCACAAAAATCGAGACATCCATACAACCTAGAAATCTGTACCTTGTCTTGGAAACTGTTCCACCTCGAGATCTATGCAGATCTCAAAATATGTGCATTAGTATGCATGTAATGCATTGGGATCCATTCCCAATAAATAGGCCCAGGTCACCAACCTCCTCCAAGCGAAATTTGGAAACTTAATGCTATATTTAGTGAGGATCCCATTACAAACGGGTCGTTGGAATAATTGTTAGGTCTCTGGAAAAAATGGTGGAGGTCAAGGGTTCTACTCCCCACGACCCTTGGCATTTTTGTTGGTGGTTAAAGTTTTAAACTATATATAGTATATAGTTGAAACTATATACTATATATAGTACATACTCCCGCACGAATGTTTGGTGTATGGTTTTAAAACTCCCCACATACTTTATGGAATGGTCATGTTGTATAAAAGCTAAGCTAGGGGATGGGGGCTATCCCTCGGCCCCTTTCCCCTTCCACATGAAACTTAACACTAATTCAAATCAAATTTACAACATATAATAGTTAAGAAACATATGTTGGCATATTGGAAATGACGGTCATGTTAGAAATTTTGGAGGTTATGGAGGTCGCGGGTTCGACCCCTATCGAATCCATAATTTTAACATACATTAACCAAAATTGGCCAATGGGAGGTCGCCACGTGGTAACTTCTCATTGGCTCTCCAATGTCACATGTTATCATACAATTCACCCACTTGTAAACTTGAAATTCATCCACCTAGAGGTACTATCTTCCTCGTCAACTGCCAATAACTATGTGTTATGTGTCACCCTTGCAGTGGTGACACATGTCACTTATTTTTCCCATGTACTTTAACCTTTGACCTATTTGAATGAAACTTTGATCGCTCATAACATTTGCATATGAGACTCATTTTTCTTGTCATTTTCACCATTGGAAAGATGACAATGAGCTCTACGCATTGATGTCATTTTTCGAGTGATTTGAGATGGTATAATTTTGAGCATTTATGGATCCACTGGGACCTCTATGGGAATTTCTTAGATCCTCCTAGATCAGACCTTCCCACTACAGAAATTTTGGCCCTAAAAAAGTATATAAATTCAACAAATTAGTGATAATAATTCACTCTTCCATCTTGATGACTCTTTTGGTATTTAGTGTTCATATTAGGTCTTCGATCTTAAGTACTAGATCAGTGCACTTTTGTCTACTTCTCTAGAATATAGATCTGATTTCAGGCCTCTAACATTGTCTCTAATAGCTCTGGTTCTGGCTCATAGATTCCCTAACAAGTGAGTAGTAACAACAAAATTCCTATTCACTGAATCTTTGCAATACTTGTATCATGTATTTCAACATCTACTCCCATCTCCTTTGATCAAGGTAGTCTATCTCAGCCAATTTGAAACCAATTTGAATGTTGATCTATGCCTCCCCCATTTGGAATCTTTGTTCTTGTATTGTTGATGTATCTGTAGGAGTCTCTGAATGAATTATTTATCCGTTACACTCTCTCCTTGCAAAACAGCTTGATATGTATTATTATCATCCATACCTGACTCACTTTGTTTCAGGATATACATCCCCACGTACATGACATAGTATTTTAAAGATTCTTATAGAATGCACCTTTATGCCTCTTATGTCTCAAGATGATTATTTCTTCTCTACCATCTCTAGAAAGTTTTTCAATACTTTTGTAATACCCCTAGGCCGAACCCAATTGTAAATGTAAATGCAAATGTACTTAAGTTGGTGAGCTGTTTGATATCATTTTTTGTATGCACCTTCCATGGTATAGGGCGCAGATGTACTGCGCACTAAAATGATGAAGTGTTCACATTCCAAGATATCGCATGCAACAAACTTAAGTTTGCATTATTTTGAGGCCAGGGAGCCTTTGTGTATATATTGTGTTTTTTAGGTTAGTGAGCCAGTTATTATAAGCTAGGAGTCTTATGTTTTGAATTAGGCTAGAGATCCTAGATGCTAAAGTCCAGTGAGATTATTTTTGTATATGTCTCATCATTAATATAAAATACATCATTGTGTGTAGACCGACCACGATAAAATAGTATGGGGGACTAAACCCCACTAGTTAGGGAAAGGGGGGGCCTAAAAGTTAAGGAAAAGGGATAAGCTAGGTATCTTAAGCCAAAAAGGAATATTATATTAATATTCCTTAAAGTATAAAGTATGGATAATTATTTTATCCTAAGTTTTAAGGATGGGGACAAGTGGGCCAAAGTAGCTCCCAACATGACAAGTGTCAATTTGGGAACAAGCATACATATAGCTTAGAATTAGTTCATTTTCCTATAATTTTTACATCATCATTCACTCACTCATTCAGTTGTCATTTGTACCTTATTGTACCTGTTTTCATACCCGTATCCATACCCGTACATGTACTTGGTTATCTTGGGAGCTACACTGAAGAGACGGGTTGTCAGATTCATGGGATACTGAAGAGGTGGGTTGTCAGGCCCATGAGAAATTTTCTCTAGGTGAGAAAATTGTTGGGAATTGATTTCCTAAAGGTGCTAAAATGCATCTACAGGGCTCTGAGACTTCCTTTCTGGCATGTTGCTAAAGCCCTGGAAGGGAAGTGGGGAAGTCGAGGGACTGCTGAGCAGAGAAGTGGTACACTTCCTAGGGTGGGACAGACATGTGGAGAATGGGGGACTGTAGGCTGTTAGTTTGAGTTGGCACCTATGATAGACTCTTTCCTGTTGTCTAAGATACATCAACCTGGTTAGGAATCCCTTTACCCGGGTGGAGTTTAGTCCCATCTCAAGGGTGACCCATTGCTGGGAGTGATGAGAAGTGTGTTCTAAGGATGGGAGGTTCATGGAAAGTCTACACGCAGTTGGTGATATTCTTACCAAGATAAGTGTCAATTGTGTGTTAATGTATATGCTGCATTTTTATTTATGTGTTTATTTTTATGGGTTTTTCATGTGTATGGTTTATACCTCTCTTTATATTTATGGGTATTGTCTATCTATGATGCATGTATAGTTTAATGTTATTTCCGTATGACTCTATCCATTTATATAATTTATTTGTCTATTTTAAGTTTTATATATAAAGTTTTGCAAGAATTTTTGTGTGTATATTTTTTAATGTGCATACAATTCGAAAATGTTTACGTGGCATAGCCCAGTTGGATGTTGGGGATGTTACAATGTGGTATCAAAGATTTAGATTTCAACACTGAGCCTAGATGGGAAGAGCAAGTTGACTTGAAGTGAAATTCCATAGAGAATTGATTTCAAAGTGGAAAAATTTCAAGTTATAAAGCATCCATGGTAAAATTTAGAAGCAACGATGTGGAATTGGGAAAAATACCTAATTTCTGTTATTACATTCATGGGAAAAATTGAGAAATTTGGACAAGTTGTGAGATATTCTTGATTTAATATCTGTTCTAGAAAATTTAGACCTGGAATTGGTCTAATTTGAAGTTATAGAGAAGCCATGAAATATGGAGTGAGATTAGTTGATTAAAATTCTCAATTCGTGAATTGAGCTTGGGAAAAATTCGTCCCAAGAATTTCAAACAACAACGATTTGTTGTTTCATAGGTTGAATTGGTGTTATCAGGGTGAAATTGAAAAAATTTCATAGTTGCAGAATGTCTATGGTAAAAATTGGGAAAAAGTTAGGCAAAAGCCCCAATTTCTGCAGCAAAATTCACGAGGAATTGATGCGCATAAAAATGAATGTGTGCAGTTGGGTGCACTAAAAATGCATGATGCGCAGTGAAAATATTGTGATACATGGAAAAATATTGGCGTGCGGGTGCGCGGGCTAAAATTTGGCATTGCACAATGTAGGGTGGCATTGCGCAGAAAAATATTAGCGTGCGGGTGTGCACACTAAAATTTGGCGATGCACGGTGCAAAGTGGAATTGTGTGGAAAAATATTGGCATGGAGTTGCGCGCGCTAAAATTTGGCGCTGCGCAGTGCAGGGTGGAATTGTGTGGAAAATGTTGGTGTGCAGGTGCGCAGGCTAAAATTTGGCATTACACAATGTAGAGTGGCATTGAGCAGAAAATTTTGGCATGCGGGTGTGCACACTGAATTTAGCATTGCGTGGTGTCAATTAAGGGGCACATGCATAATACTAATGCACACTGTGTGCACACTCATAATAATGGCATGTGTGGTGTGCAAAGTATTGACAAAGTGCAAAGGAATTTTGTTGGTGCACACGTGATGTGGGTATATGATGTCGCATGATAGTTTACTTAATGGTGCGTGTGGAGTACTGGTGCACGGTGGGGGTGTACTAAAATTTGGCATGGTGCAATGCATAGAGTAAAATGCACATGGAATATTAGCGCATAACACAAAAAAATTGTGGGCAGTAGGCATTAGTGCAAGAACCAAAATTGTGCGCGGTGGATATTGGCGTGCGACACAAAAGTAGTGTGCATGAGTTATTGACGTGACAGAGAAGTGATCCACATTGGTTATAGGTGCACGAAGCATGCACTACCTTATTTTATTGTTGTGATTTTTAAATATGGCTGTATAGGTTCAAATTTTTGTGCGTGAAGTTGTTTAGATGGTTTACAACAACAGAAAACCAATGAATTTTTGTGACATTTTATACTGTTTGAAGGTCATGTTTTTGCTGTGCATTTTTGAGGCCCTAAAAAATGTTTTTAGCTAATCAAATACCTCATGAACATAGTATACCACTCTACATCTCAAATGAAAGAGATCGAAGAGAGCTTTCTAATGGTGTAAATCATTCATCAAACAAAGCTTTTATGAGGAAGTTACAGGACAAACAGTGGAGGGTAAATTTTAAGACCCAACTAACTTCGAAGGGCCATAAATTTCTACCATAGAATTAGATTGAGGTGTAGGAGTAGTATATGGAAATATATTGAACCATAGAAGATAGTCCTAGAGATGAATTAAATTTCTGGGCATGTTAAAAATGTTTAAGATGGCAAAGGAGGTACATGTAGCATTCCAGATCAAAAACACTAATTGGCCTAGAACTTCAGGAGGCTATAACTAGCGGCCTGGAACCCGTAAAGAGGTGAAACTTGGGTAGAATTTCCAAAATATGTATATGAAGAAACCCAATTGATATCCTATGAAAAATTGAATGGAGTAGGTGCAAAAATGCATAATTACAATGCAAAATTGCACCAAGTTGAAGAGTGAACATAAAAATTAATGGACAATTTTAAAATAACAATAACTTTTTGCTCAAGACTTAGAATTGAGAATGGAAGAAGGAATTGGAAAGGTATTGGATAGTAGAATATATTTATTCAATGAGAAAATTGATCTGGGAATTCAATTTTCAGGAAATCGGGAGAAATAATTATGATGCATTATTGAACTAGAATGGTTCATATTTTCGTGAAATTGTTGAAACAATTAGTTTGACAAAGTTTTGTTGGATGCACATTTTGCAGAGTTAACAAAAACTAGATCATATTATAATCAACATAGAGTGCAGAGGAATGGAATATGCATAGGGGGCTTACAACTAGGAAGATGATATCAGAGGGATGTATGTCCATATGAGCTTTGAAGGAAAAAACTCCAATGGACATGGAGAAGGAAGAGATGAAAACATGAATATGGTAGAGACCATTAAAAATTTATAGAAGGATGTCCAAATCCATAAAGATGATAATGAAAGTCTTATGAGAGCTAAGGAGCAGCAGGAAGACTTCAACATGAATTTAATGTAGAGATTTAACATAATAGAAAGGAAATTGGATAAGAAGAGTCGTTCAAGAAAATCAGGAAGTCACAGGTCTCCTGATGAGAAAAGAAGAACAAGAAGTGTTAGAAGACATCATCATCACTCCCTGAGGAATTCCATTAAGAGAACACACATCATCTCAATTCCATCCCCTGTCAGGAAGCATAAGAGGTATGCATTGGATGAGTTACAAGGATAAATGAATAAAATCAAACCTCCTACATCTGATGGTGAGAATAAGAAGGATGAATATGCATAGACATGGTTGTTGGGCATGAGAAAGTATTTTCAATTGCATAATTATTCTTCTCATGCAAAAGGAATAATTTCCATCTATCAAGTCAAGCGAAAGGCCCCCATGTGGTGGGATCAACTTGTACAAGTGTATTAAAGAGAAAAATGTTACTCAGAAGGAATTCAAGAAGTATTTTGGAAAGAAATACTTGACTAAGAGATACTATGAAAAGAAAATGAAAGAGTTCTTTTAACTCAAACTTGGGAGTATGACCATAGATGAATATGAAAGAATTTTTTAGAACTGTTGAAGTATGTTTCTTTCATCAAGGATGAGACAATTAAGATTCAGAGGTATTTGAGTGGACTACCCTCATTCATCAGTAAAAAAATACAATATGATGATCCCAAAACATTGGAGGAAACCATAAGGTGATCTGAATGCCTATATGATTAGCAAAAATCAAGGCCAGCTTTCCAAAAATATTGGGAAGACAAGAATAAATTCAAGAGGGATCAAAGAAAGAAGGGAACTAAGCCACCACTCATCAGAAATAATCCTCAATGACAACCAACTTCTAGAGAACCTAGAATGATTGAGATAGGGGGTCAAAGGCCAAGGTAGCCACCTATTCAATGTTGGGGTTGTAAAGGATATCATATGTTTAGAGACTTCCCTCATAGGGGTGAAAAAGTGAGGGCTATTCACAATGTACATCAAGCTGAAATAATAGAAGACATGGGAATAAATGTACCAATGATCTATGCAGCCCTAGACAACAATCAAGAAGAGTATCAATCACATATGATTGAAATGGAAGGTATGAACAACAACCAAACCATTTATATTTTAGTTGATTCAGGAGATATTCATAGTTACATATATCCTAATATGGTGGAAATTTTTCATTTTCCAAGAAGCAAGCATGGAAAATCTTGGTTGGTGTAGCTGGCTATCAGAGCCAAAAGAAAAGTTAATGATATGGTTAAGTCATGCCTTATGGACATGAATGGATTGAACACTAGGGAATATTTTAACATCTTGCCTTTAGGTTCCTATGATTGTCTAATTGGGATGGATTGGTTGGAACAACATCATGTTATCCTAGACTGTCATAACAAGGAATTTACTTGCTTGGATGAGGAAGGGAACCTAAGGACAGTGTAGGGAATTCCTAGGGTAGTAACCATTAGAGAAATTTCAGCATTGCATCTAAATAAATGGTATAGAAAAGGGTGTCCAATATTTGCAACACATATGGAAGATACACCTAAATATAAGGTGTCAAATATTGAAGATTATGTAGTCCTAAAATAATTTGAATATGTGTATAAGGAAATACCAATATTACCCCCTAAAAGAGACATTGTGTTCTCCATAAATTTGATGCCTGGAGCAACTCCAGTATCCAAGACTCCATACAGGATGAGTACACCAGAATTGAAGGAGTTGTAAATGCAACATGAAGAGATATTTAAGAAGGGGTATATACTCCCAAGTGTGTCACCTTGGGGTGCCTTGGTTTTATTTGTGAAGAAAAAGGATTGAACATTGGGACTTTGCATTGACTTTAGGAAGTTGAACAAGGTAACTATGAAGAATAAGCATCTGTTGACAAGGATCGATGACCTCTTTCATTAGTTGAAAGATTCAAAAATATTCTCCAAGATTGATCTTAGGTCAAGTTATCATCAAGTATTAATTAAAGAAGAAGACATTGGCAAGACTTATTTTAGAACAATGTATGGTCATTATGAGTTCAGAGTGGTGCCCTTTGGATTATCAAATGCACTAGTTGTCTTCATCTATTTAATGAATGGTATTTTCAGAGAACACTTAGATAAGTTTGTCATTGTATTTTTAAATGACATTCTTATATATTCCAAGTCAAAGGAAGAGAATGAGCAACACTTGAGGATGGTATTAAAAGTATTAAGGTAGCATTAGTTGTATGCCAAATTGAGTAAGTGCTCATTTTATCAGAAGCAAATTAATTATTTGGGACATATCTTTTCAGAGGATGGGATAGCAGTGGATCCTGAGAATATAGAAGCCATTAGAGGATGGCCAGTGCCAAAGAATGTGATAGAGGTCAGATCATTCATGGGCCTTGCAGGCTACTATAGTAGATTTATTGAAGGATTCTCAAAGATTGCACACCCAATCACTTCCTTGCAAAAGAAGGGTGTGAAGTTTCATTAGACATTGGATTGTGAAAAGAGTTTCCAAAACTTGAAGAAGAAATTAAAAAGTGATACAATACTAAGGATTGCAGATCCAAATGAAGACTTCATTGTATGCACCAATGCATGTAAAGAAGGATTTGGTGGATTCCTCAATCAAAATAGGTTTGTTGTCTGTTATGAATCAAGGAAGTTGAAGGAGCATGAAAGGCACTATGCCACTCATGATTTGGAGTTGGCATCCATAGTGCATGCCTTGAGGAAATGGAGGAACTACCTCATGTGGAAAAGGTTTGAGCTGAGGACAGATCATAATGGTCTAAAATATTTATTTGATCAGCCAACTCTAAATGATAGGCAAAGTAGATGGTTAGAATTTCTCAGTGAATATGACTTTGATATAGATCATATCAAGGGGAAAGAGAACAAAGTGGCTGATGCACTTAAAAAAAGAGTGCATGAGTTTCATGCTATAACCATAAGCACGTGTCGACAACTCCACAATATTTTCACCTTTTAAATCAACAAAGAAAAATCCTTGTAGCTACCTACGCTTTGCCACAAGTATTGTTGTTTGAAGGTGACTTTTCGGCTGTAAGAGGTCATGTGGATTGTTCTTTTTCTTTTCGTTTTCATGCTTAATTCATGACTAAAAGCATGAATGAAGCATTACGATCGTAATGTGAAATATATCTAAGGCTTATGTCTCAAGAAGGGTTGATGTTCTTACAAATATTTTGATGACTATTGATTGCTTTGAAGTCTATCATATATCAATAAAACCTTTGTTATAAGTTGCTCATTCGATTATGAGATATATCTTGAGTTTTTGATAATACACCAAGAGTTGATTGCAATTAGACTATGTTTTCGTTTCGTTATTGTTAAGAACCAAACATCAATATAGCATAGAAAAACCTCAGGAAAAGTACTCAACGCCTTGAAAAAGAGATAATTTCATATAATAAGCCTCTTCAAGGGGGCAACCTCCTTTTACCCCACTTAAATGTTCAAGTACAAGAT
>ML778173.1:499895-514164 GCA_009831015.1 Picea engelmannii | reverse complement strand
GTTAGTTAGTTCATTGCTTTTTATTTGTTTCTTTTGGACTCTTATATTGGCTAACAGAACCATCAAAGCTATCAGAACGAGTTACACCAAATGGATTGGGTTATTTAGACAACCCCGGACCAGACTCATTCTTCCAATTGACGGACGATCATTTTCTCCTATCAACAAATGGCGCTAGAAGGAGGGCCCGAATACAATTGATGGCACGTGGAAATCTTAAGAATCCTCCCCCACACACTCGCTCCCCTATAGTAAAAAGGAGTCATTATGACAACAACATTACCTTTCAAACAACAACTACCACAAATGAAAATCCCTAGATTACCATTGAGCCAATAACACCAAACCCTCAAGGGTCGAACGTACAAGAAATTTTTCGTCAGTCACTTTTAAGGACACAGTGATTTGTCCCGTATCAAACAACCTGGTCAGCCACTGAATCAACCTCTAGATTTATTTGATATCAAAGAGAAACTTGAAGGCACTGGTCTTCTTTTAAATTCCACAGATTTTGATCATACCCCTACTCTTGGAGCTGGAGGATCTAGTATTCCACCTTCGCCACCTCATTCATCTCCTTCCTCTTTAGAAGGAGAATCCTCTAATGAAGGAAGTGTGCCATATGAACCATATCAGCCTTTGACACCACCTACACCCATGGCAAATCAAAACAATCCCACTAGACCTTGGCTTGACCAAGACGTTGTGGCCATACTTGGACCCCAACACCCTTTACCAAAACAACCAGAGAGATGGTTACCTAAGTTCGATCATGATTTTAAACAAATCACCGAATATCACATAAAAAAATTCATGTTATCCATTAGACTCCGAAGTGTAGAACATGAAGATGTAGTATGTAGACTTTTTCCTTACACATTTGAGGGCAATGCCTCTACATGGTATTTTTCCCAACAACCTCACACCATTGTATCGTGGGACAAATTCAAGTCCTGTTTCCTAGAGAAGTTTGGAGATGATACATCTTCTGAAGTATTAGTCATGGAACTCTCTAGCCTGAAGATGAACCCTAAGGAGAAAGTAAAATATTTTAACCAAAGGTTCCTCACGTTAAAAAATTGAATCCTTGTTGATTCAATGCCCGCGAAAAACCTGATTGTGGCATATTACACCAAATCTCTACACCAAAATGTATCAATTTGGGTTAAAAGGTCTAAGAAGGCAACATTATTGGAAGCCTTCGAGGAGGGAAGTCAAATCAAAAAAGATAGTTTAAGCCTAAAATATAATCTTAGTAATGAGGCAGAGATAACCCCATGTTCTAAGAGGAAAATAGAAATTCTTCCTAGACCTCCCTAAACCAAAACTCAATCAAAAACCTCATATTTGGAAAGTTTACAAAAGGTCGTCCATAAATTATCAAATAAAGTCGTAGACTTGAGGATATCAGTTGAAGAAGCATCTTCAAGCAAAGAAAGTTACAAACTACCTTTTAGAAAACCTTTTCCCTCAAACCGACCAAACCCAACTGCTGAGGATCTGAATTTTGCAAGCTTACAATACACTATACAGACTATCCTTGAAGCACATGATAACTTAGTCCCCCCTGAGAATTCTAAAAATGTGGTTGAAGAGGAAACAACTGAAGAAGAGGAATCATCTCCCAATATCTTCAGGCATTTTTTCCGACAGTAGTTTTCAAGCCAATTTTGAAATTGTCCATCCTTACAATACCAGAAGAAAAACTCAGAGTAAACCCTCTTTCGAAATAAGTACTAATGTGCCTCAGAAACAATTCAAACAAACTGAAACAAAACAGAATTTAGCAACCCCAAGTTTAGAATATGATTTGATCAAAGACCTAAAGAAACTTAGATCTAATATTTTTGTTTATGAACTTTTGAAGTTTCCTTTGCTTTTGCAAAAAATGCTTCAGAACGTTGCAGAAAATAGTAAAAAAAACAATCTGAACAACAAGAAAATTGCATAAATCAGTCCTAAAATAGCTCAAAAGGTCCATACTAAAACAACACCTGAACCCTCAGATAAAAGGTCCCTCACTGAAAAAACTGTATCAAATGTAGATAAAGTAATTTCAGGGACATCGACTAAAAATAAACAAAGTTCTGTTGTTAATACTCGCAAAAATGTCCCGCCTTTTTTATTAACTTTTGAAATTTTCAATAGAAATGTACATAATCGCATGGTAGATTCTGGCGCATCATCAAATGTGATGCCTTTGTCTGTCTTCCAAAAAATCAATGCTGAAGTTCAACCTTTTAGTCTTAAAGTCATTTAGCTCGATCGGACAAATGTTAAGGTAATTGGTGAATTAAAGAATGTACTTGTTAGGCTATCCTCTAATCCTAAGGTTCATCAAATTATTGATATCATTGTTGTTGACATCCCTGAAGTGTATATTTTATTCTTAAGAAGAGATTGGTTCGAACAATTGCGTGGATACTTTGTGACAGACTAGTCTCATTTGTGGCTACCAGAGAATAGAAATCCAAACGAAATTAGGATTAATCGTGAGCGTTACCTCAAGCACGCCGTGAGGGATTTGAATGACGCTAATGAACCATTTACTTCTTCCACTAATTCACTCAAAATTCAATGAATGAACACCTTTTTCGGTAACTTCATGGATGAAACTTCCATCATCATTGATCCGGAACAACAGTTGAAGCTCATGACATGCACACAATCAGCATCTTTACCAAATGTGCCAAACATTGTCGATGAAGCTCACATATGGTCTCTATACTTCAATGGATCCAAATCTAAAGAAGGAGCTGGTGCAGGATGTGTACTCATCGACCCGGCAGGTAATAAAACTTTGATCACCTATCGATTAGAGTTTGAATGTACAAACAACATCGCCGAATACGAGACACTTTTGCAAGTACTCAATAAAGCAGTAGATATGAACGTACAAAAATTAATGCTATTCAGTGATTCAGAAATTGTGGTCAGACAGGTAGTAAATTCCATCCATTTCCTGTCAACACACCTGAAAAGTTATCAAGCTGAGGTATGGAATCTAATGTGCAATTTTTCTGCATTTAACATAAATTTCATTCCGAGATTAAACAATTCTGAGGCTAATTTATTAGCTAATGTCACTTCCAGACTTTTTCCCAGAGAAGGTCTTTCTCCAAATGCATTTTCAATTGAGTTATTGTTCAGACCATCAGTCCCAAACAACGTCACTAACTGGAGAGTGTTTGATGATGATCAACAGATCATTAGTTTTTTTCACATGGAGGACACTTTCCAAGGTGCGGTTATTGATGAAGGCACCCACGATGAATATCTCCACAATTTTACGGTAATATTAGACTCGAGGTGTACCGAATAAACATCGGATATGGTAAATTATATCCCTAAATCCATGGTAAGATTAGAAACATTTTATGATTTGCATGACAAATTCAGAAAATCAGTAAATTGTAAAACAAACAGTTCTTTCTTGACCCATGAAAAAGTAAATCTAGGGACTAAAGATAATCCACAATGTATTAATCTTGGAACAAGTTGTTCCAAGCAAGAGAGGTCAGCTTTTATAAAACTATTTAAAGAATTCAAGGATGTCTTTGCTTGGACATACGATGATTTAAAAACTTTTGACCCTAACATTATACAACACATCATCCCCATGAAACCCTAGACTCAACCTTTTCAACAAAAGCTTTGAAATATGCACCCTAAGCTGGAACCAACGGTCAAGAAAGAACTAAACAAACTATTGAATGCAAAGATAATATTCACAGTAAGACACACACAATGGGTGTCTAATCTCCTCACTGTAAGGAAGAAAAGTGGTGAAATTCGACTCTGTGTCGATTTTCGGAATTTCAACTGAGCGTCTGACAAAGACAATTATCCTGTTCCTCCAATGGAACAAATTCTCTAGAAGGTATCTGGTTTTGAAATACTGTCACTGCTAGATGGTTTTTCAGGATACAGTCAGGTCCTCATGTCTCCCCCAGACCAGTTAAAAACCACTTTTCGTACCCCATGGGGTACTTACACCTACAAGAAAATGCCTTTTGGGCTTATAAATTTCGGGGCCACTTTCCAGAGAGAAATGGATATTTATTTTCATGGTCTCATCAATCAATATGTAGTGTTCTATATTGATGACGTTACTGTTTTCTCCAAAAATAAGAAAGATCACTTATTCCACCTTAGGTCTGTCCTACAACGATGTCGCAAGTACGACATATCTCTAAACCCTAAGAAATATATCTTTGCAGTGGAACAAGGAAAACTTCTCATATTCATCGTATCCAGTAATGGGATGATCATCGATCCTGAAATAACTCAAGCCATTGCCAAACTTCCTCCCCCCTCCTCCAAAAAATCTATGCAATCTTTTTTAGGCCAGATCAATTTTTTAGAAGGTTTGTTCCAATTTTTTCAGAAATGTTAAGGCCATTGAAAAAATTAATTAAAAAGGATGTTTAGTATCATTGGGGATTGCAGGAAAATCAAGCATTTGACTCCATCAAAAAATTCATAGTGGAGGCTCCCTCCCTAATGAGTCTTGATTTTTCACAAGATTTCACTCTTTATACGTTCACCTCTGATCAATCTAATGTCGCTGTGTTGACCCAAAAGAACACTGAAAGAAATTAAATCCCCATTGCCTTTATGAGCTCAGCCTTCAAGGGAGCAGAGCTTAATTACTCGGTTGTAGATCAATAGGATTATACAGTTTCTAAAGTAGTAAAACATTTTCAATCATATCCACTGAAATCCAGAACTAAATTCATTGTGCCTTACCCTGTTGTCAGAAACCTATTAGTACAAAAGGAATTGGGTGAAAAATGGGAAAACTAGATGACATCGTTACAAGAGTATGACCTCGAAATTTCCCCTGCACAAATTTTCATAGGTCAAAGTCTATGTAAAATAGTGGTTGATTCAGTTGAAGAGAAACAGAATCAAATTAATGTCTTAACTGTAAATCAGCATAGTCAAAATCAAATCTATTGTACACAAGTTGTTTCTAATTCTTGGTTTGATGACATTAAGTTTTATCTAACACACAGTTTTTCTCCTCTCCATCTTGATCCAAAAAAGAGAAGAGCATTAAGACTAAAATCTGCACCTTTCCAGCTGGTAAACGATGTATTATTCCGTAAAATTTTTGATAACATCCTTATGCGTTGTTTGGAAAGAGATGAAGGAGATAAAGTTTTATCTGAACTGCATACAAGAGAATCTAGTGGGCACTTCATTGGAGACACTACTTCTCATAAAGTATTAATATTTGGGTACTATTGGCCCACGTTATTCAAATATTCCCATACATTATGTCGTAAATGCATAATCTGCCAAAAGGCTTCTGGACGAGTACAGAAGGCAACATTTCCTTTGCAGCCTATTTCGGTAGATTCTCCTTTTCAGCAGTGGGGTATTGACATTATAAGGCCAATTAACCCCACTTCCTCATAGAAGCATAAATACATCATTACAATGACAAATTATTTTACTAGATGGTCTGAGGCTGCACCATTAAAAGTGGTAAACACTAGTCAGGTAATATCTTTCCTTAATTCAAACATCATTACTCGATTCAGTATTCCTGAATGTTTTGTCTTTGATAATGATTCCTATTTTTCATCCCTTGATATGAATTATTTTTCTTTAGAAAAAGGGATGAAACTGAAATATTCTGCCAGCTATTACCCCCAAGGAAATGGCTTAGTAGAATCAACAAACAAAAACCTAATCAAAATCATCAAGAGGACAGTTTTTGCAAAACCACAAAAACTGGCACAACGTGCTTTTTAATGTAATCTGGGCTGATAGGGTTACTCCAAAAACCATTGTTGGTAATTCCCCCTTCTTTCTCGTCTACAGAAGAGAAGCAATTCTCCCTCCTCATGTCTTGCTTCCCTCTCTGCAATTATCATAGAAAGTTTAGAAAAAGGATTGTCCTCCTCTTGAAAGTCGCATTAACGCTTTGTTGAAACTAGAAGAAGTGAGAGCACGAGCAAAAGAAATACTAGATCAGGATCAATGTATTGTTAAAAGATGGTTCGATTCAAGTTCTTCCTCGGATAGGAATTTCGAGGTGGGAGATCTGGTTCTCAAATGGGATAAACCTCATGAAGGAAAAGGGGAACATTCCAAGTTCCAGAATCTGTGGTTAGGACCCTTCTTAGTCGTTGAAAAACTAGGTCCCAGCTCTTTCCACCTGTAGAATTTAGAGGGACATCCAGACACCTTCTCGGTGAATGGCCAAGCTCTCAAAAGGTATTTTTCATGACAAGTCCCAGATGCACCTTTTCTACATAATTTTTCTGTTTTGATTTGTTTTGTTTTCTAGTTTTTGTTTCTTCCTCATTTTGTTTTTTTTCATTGCTTTCTAGTTAAAACATGCATGTACCATAGTTTGGTTCAAGGAGGGAAACCAGAATGTCTCATATTAAGCAACATTCGAGGATTTTCAGAGCATAAATTGTTGTAATTTCTTGAAACATAGACTAGCTAAAGAAATTTTTTTGTTCATAATTGATTTCATGGTTTCACTATATAATTATGAGCAGACACAACCATCGTTAAATATTTTTACGCTGTCCCTACTTTTAAAGAAAGAAACTCAATTATGCCTTCCTTTCCTCAAAGAATTAATTTCAAAAAGAAACTAATTTCATATCATAATGAAGGTGATTAAGAAAAATTTAAAGGCTGGAAAATAACAAATGTCCCAAAGACTGAAATTTTCAGCATCACCCCGCTCTTCTGAATATCTATAAATTATATTAGATTCTAAATAATTTTCCCGAGAGTTGTGGGAAGTGTTTATACACCTACTGGGATACTGAACAGGTCTACTGGCAGAGGGTAAATGCATGCATGATTCCAAGACAACTTCGTCGAGGTACTAAACAGGCCTGCTGGCAGCAAAGCAATGTCGGGTTCAAGAAATTTATCAGGTATAAAATTTTGATATTTTCCTCTCGTTCTGAACTGAAATTCTTGGACAGGGTAGAGGCGTCAGAGTGGGTTAATTGACACCCCTTCTGAGGCTATGGATTCCTGCTAGCATCAATGGCCCTATCGACAGTATCAGATCCATTGACTTGAACATTGTTGCTCCCATTATTTTTTTAATTTTGTCACCAGATTTCATTTTTAACAGGAAGATATATGAGGCTGGAAAGTGTAAGGATTCTTGGAATTCCTGACGTCCTTCACCTGTCTTTGATCTGTAATCATTATAAATATTCCTAACATGAACTTATCAGTGGTGCAGAGATAACTTCTTCTCCCAGTAAGTCACCATTGTTGGCAGCTCCACAATATTTTCACCTTTTAAATCAACAAATAAATCCTTGTAGCTACCTACGCTTTGTCACAAGTATTGTTGTTTGAAGGTGACTTTTCGGCTGTAAGAGGTCGTGTCGATTGTTCTTTTTCTTTTTGTTTTCATGCTTCATTTATGACTGAAAGCATGAATGAAGCGTTACGATCGTAATGTGAAATGTATCTAAGGCTTATGTCTCAAGAAGGGTTGACATTATTACAAATCTTTTAATGAGTATTGATTTCTTTGAAGTCTATCATATATCAATAAAACCTTTGTTATAAGTTTCTCATTCGATTATGAGATATATCTTGAGTTTTTTATAATACACCAAGAATTGATTGCAATTAGACTATGTTTTCATTTCGTTATGATTCTTGGTAGATCTTTTTCTTGTCATTATTCTTTGGTTTGTAAAACATCTCTTCTCCTAACCTTAGAAAATCAACTCCATCCTTTACTCAATGATGATATTCGAATGCACCCAGTCGTACCCTGTACTCTATTGGAGGTGGCAGTCTGAAATTGACAGATCCATCATTTCAAGTTAAGTCTTGGGATTCATTCTATACTCTTGGAAATTCATTACACAAAACGTTTGATTTTCATATGAAACCCCTCATTCCTTCATTTAATCGCGCTTGGGTAATAGTGGGTTTTATTCCTTTAGTTTTTTCCCTAGTTTCTTCTATTTTTGAAACCCTTCATGCTTACAGTGACTCATGTCTACCTTCATGACTACTTGTCTGAATCCATATGGGCCCTGTCGTCTGTGTCAAACCAAATTTCTCCCAAACCTTGCTTCTGTATGACGATGGAAATGAAGACCTTGAGAGTCAGGGTTGGCTTGAGTTTCTCAAGAAATTCCAAGTTACAACTTGCAAGCAGTCCAAGAGTTCGCCCTCTCTTTCGATGGATGTTGAGCCAAAGTGGGTGACGTTCAAATCGAAATCACCGAGGAATTTTTGAGCCAGCGAACAGGCCTTCCCCTTAGCGGGAAAAAATGGTTTAAGAATTCCAAGTTGGAGGAGGTGTCGTGGAGTTTGTTCTTTACCTCTTAGAAAATACAGTACTGTGACAAAGGTATCCTTATATCTCTGTTAAAGACTAGGTGGCACGGTTTATTGGCAGTTTTAAGAGAGTTCTTTACATGTGAAAGTCACTTCGATCTCATTTTTCTTTACCACATAAGATTGTTAATAAATTTCATCGGTTTCCGGTTTAATATGCCATTCTACTTATTAAGAATTTTATATATAATGGCTAACAGGTATAAAAGGAAGAGTTTGAATTCCAGTTTATTCCACCATGGGTTGATTAGGATGTTGTTAGTCCATCATTTTAAATTACAGGGCAACGATTGGTATACTTTCCTATCTCGCAATGGCTTTGTTACATCCAACCCTACATAGGTTCCTGTGGTTGATAATCCAATGCTAGAAAAACCCCCTATCCTTTCCAGTGACAGACCAGTTTTCTTATCCAAAGAACCCTGTGATAGGGCCATGCTCGATGAGCCTATGTTTGAGTAACAAGATGTTGACCCTCAGATCATTGAATCTCCTAAGTGTGAGAAGGAAGTTTTCCCTAATACCGTGCCAAAGTATGTCAATAAACGCTCACACAAACTTTCAAGGAAGAATCCAGACTTAGGTTTTAATAAAAAAAGAGCTCGGTGATTAAGCTCATGGAGTTTGCAGATTAAACGAAATATCATGTGAGCTCGATCAAAGAGATAGAGGTCCATGAGAGCTCTGATTCTGAGATTGAAAAGTTCTTGGAGGAGGAAGACCCAACTTACCATAAATCGATTACCAGTCAGACTTACGATTTTGTAGATAATCTGCCACCATGCCTGAAACATAATTAAGATTTCCCAGGGATCAAACTCAGTCAAAAACCCACGGTGGATAGTGGAAGCTTTTTGACACATAGTCATATGTCTCCTCAACCAATTGTTCCAGATCCATGGTGTGAGGTGTGTTTACTTTGGATAGACAAGTATTACACAGATGTTCCCTTCCTTCAAGTGAAGATCAAGACCCTCATAGCTCATATTGACTCATTAAAAGTGAAAAACACATACTCAAGCTCAGTGCACAAAGGTAAGGAAAATGCTTGAAAAGAACTGGAAATGTCATAATAAAAAATGATGAGTGTGTCAAAGAAGTGATTAACTTTGAGGTTTTATGAGCTGAATTTAGCATTCAGTTGAAAGGTAAAGATTTGTTGTGCTTTTATTGATTTTTTTTTTTTTTGATTAATATAGATTGAATTAGTTTTCTGTTGTTTAAAATAAGACTAGCTACAGAATCAACAGATTCTGTAGCCAGTCTATTCTCATTCAAAATTTTGGAAAATATTGGTTAAATTAATATCTAAATTTCTTTATTTCATTTTTCCTTTCAGGATATCGTGCAGTTTGTGGTGATCTAATGAGATAGAGGATTTTTGTGCTTATTAGCCATTTATTTGGCTCATTACGTAAACATAAAACAAACCTTTTATAATCTTGGGATATACAATTTGATATTGAGTGGTTTTATCACCCTTTATTTTTTTAATTAGTAAATCATCCAGGGAATTGATCCTATCTTAGAAGATAGGATGCTTAGTTTGCTTGAACTCTTTAAATACTTCAGATTTTTGTAATGAAGACATCTTGGCCTGGGGCTGAATATGGATGATTAATCCACAAACTTGAATGGAACAACAATTTACATTTCAACTTTAGCTTCCTGTAAATGGTGTTTTCATTTATAAGTTTGTTTATTCTGATAAACTAATAGTTTTTTGATAACTTTAGACTCAAAATCTGTTATGTTTTTGGGATAATTCTTATTACATATCATCCATATTTGATGCTTCAGATATTAAATAGAGTGATCATTTATTCAACTCAAATGACAGGATTTTCCTTTAATTTTTAGCTAAATGATTAAATGCAACGTTGTTACAATTAGATTTATCTCAATGTAATTGCTTGCAATCATAAGATCACGACAACCATTTGTATCATTCATTCTGTTATTAAAACTCAACCGCCAACACATTGTTCTGCATTTATTCAGAACATTTTTAAAGTTCATTGCAGGTTTCCCTCTTGGACAAGGTGGTTGGATGTTTGCTAATCGTATAGATGTTTGTATGCATATCGATTAACTCACTAATAGGTTAGCTCATTTATGTTTTTCTGTCATTTATTCATCATTGAAACTCGAATATATGGTCTGGCTTTTGACTATCCACAAATTTCTGTTTCATAGTATTTTTCTTATTAGTTTAGATCGATAAAGAAAAAATTAAAAAGTATATTATGTTCTTTCTTTATCTGCTTCTTCAAAGAAGTCATTTTTCACATTGAGTTTTGTAAGTTTAGATTAAAATTTGCAGTGTGTATATCATGTACATAAATAAGATATGTAAATCTGCTATTTAAATATATCTACAATAGTTACATCATACGTATGTACATATATATATATAGTAATTAGTAATTAGTTAGTTATTTCATTTATTTTTATTTGTTTCTTTAGGACTCTTAGATTGGCTAACAGAGCCATTAAACCCATTAGAATGAGTTACACCAAATGGCCTGGGTTATTTAGACAACCCCAGATTAGACTCATTCTTCCAATTGATAGATGGACATTTTCGCCCATCAACAACATGTACCAATCAGATTTGAAAGATAGAATCATAGAGGCTGCAAAATCAGATTTTCAATACAAGGAATTAGTGGCAAACTTACAACAAGGTATTTTGCAGTGGAAAATTGAAGACTATAAGCTAGAAAATGATGAAATTCTCATATACAGGGGCATAATTTATGTACCAAATTCCCATGAATTGAAAAAATATGATATTGAGAGAAATGCATAATGTACCTTATGTTGGGCACCCAGGTTATCAAAAAATTGTTACAGCTATCAAGAGCCAATATTATTGGCCAGGAATGAAGAAAGAAGTTGTTGATTTTATTGCCAAATGTTTGGAGTGTCAAAAGGTAAAGGCTGAGGATAGACACTCAACTATTTTTATATAGCCATTACCCATTCCAGAGTGGAAATGGGAAGTTGTAACAATGGATTTCATCACCAAACTGCCCAGAACAAACAAGCAACATGATTCTATCATGGTAGTGGTGGATAAGCTTACTAAATCTGCCCATTTTATTCCAGTTAAGCTCACTCACAAGGAAGCCAAAATTGTTGATGTTTATATGAGAGAAATTGCTCGATTACATGGTATACCCAAGACAATTGTGTCTAACAAAGATCCAAAATTTACCTCAAATTTTTGGAATGGATTTGGAACAAATTTGAATTTTAGTACAACCTATCATCCAGAATCATATGGAAAAATAGAGAGGGTGAATCAAGTGATTGAGGATATGTTGCGGATGTATGTGATGGATAAACCATCAAAATGGGAAGACTACCTACACTTAGTAGAGTTTGCTTATAACAATGGGTACCAATCATCTCTAAAGATGATCCCATTTGAGGCACTTTATGGAAGAAGATGCAACACACCAGTAAGATGGAATAACCCAATAGATAGAGCAGTGGTTGAGCCAGATTTACTTAGGGAAATGGAGGAGCAAATGTTGAAAATAAAACAAAATTTAAAGGCTTCCCAAGACAGGAAAAAAATCTATGCTGACAAGGGTAGAACTCATAAGGATTTTAAAGTGGGTGATCATGTATTTTTGAAAGTGAAGGCCAAAAAAAGTTCACTGAAGTTGGGACAGTGTTCCAAGTTGGAAGCGAGATATTGTGGACCATTTGAAATCCTATAAAGGATTGGTCCAATATCTTATATGATTACATTGCCTGCATATATGTATGTTCATAATGTATTCCATGCATCATTGATCAAGAAATATATACGTGATGTTAATCATGTTATTGATTGGAATGTGATTCAGGTGGAGAAAGAAGGCATGATCCAAGTGCATCTGGTAGGCATTCTAGACCGGAAAATCAAAAATCTTCGGAATCGATCCATAGGGCTTGTAAAGGTCCAATGGAACTGGTACGGTCCCAAGGATGCTACTTGGGAGCATGATGATCCAATGCGTGCAGAATACCCACATCTTTTTTAAGATTTTGGAAATCTTGCTGATATGTGTACATAATGCACTGAGGACAATGCATAAATAAGGGGAGGGGATTGTAATACCACTAGGTCGAACCCAATTGTAAATGTAAATGAAAACGTACTTAAGTTGGTGAGATGTTTGATATCATTTTTTGTATGCACCTTCCATGGTATAGGGCACACATGTAATGCACACTAAAATGATGAAGTGTGCACATTCCAGGATACCGCATGAAACAAACTTAAGTGATTTTGAGGCCAGGGAGACTTTGTGTATATGTTGTGTTTTTTAGGCTCGTGAGCCAATTATTATAATCTAGGAGGATTATGTTTTGAATTAGGCTAGAGAGCCTAGATGCTAAAGGCTAGTAAGCCTATTTTTGTATAGGTCTCATCATTAATATAAAATACACCATTTTGTGTAGAATGACCATGATAAAAGAGTATGGGGGACTAAACTCCACTAGTTAGGGAAAGGGGGGGGGGGCTAAAAGTTAAGGAAAAGGGATAATCTAGGGATCTTAAGCCAAAAAGGAATATTATATTAATATTACTTAAAGTATAAAGTATGGATAATTATTTTATCCTAAGTTCTAAGGATGGTGAAAAGTGGGCCAGAGTAGCTCACAACATGACAAGTGTCAAGTTGGGAACATGAATACATAGATCTTGGACTTAGTTCATTTTCCTATCATTTTTGCATCATCATTCACTCACTCATTCAGTTGTCGTTTGTACCTTATTGTAGTTGTTTCCATTCCTATATTCGTACTCGTACCTTTACCTAGTTAGCTTGGGAGGTGGACTGAAGAGGTGGGTTGTCAGGCTCGTGGGATACTGAAGAGGCAGATTGTCAAGCCTATGAGAAATTACCTCTAGGTGAGAGAATTGTTGGGAATTTATTTCCTAAAGGTGCTAAACTGCAGATACAGGGCTCTAAGACTTCATATTCGAGCTATTGTTGAAGCCTTGGAAGGGAAGTGGGGTAGTCGAGGGACTATTGAGCAGAGAAGGAGTACACTTCCTGGGGTGGGACAAGAATGTGGGGAATGAGGGATTGTAGGTTGTTAGTTTGAGTTGTCAGTTGTGACAAAGTATTTCCTGTTGTCTGAGATACATTAGCCTAGTTAGGAATCCCTTTACCCGGATGGAGTTTAGTCCCAGCTTGGGGGTGACCCACTACTGAGAGTGATGAGTAGTGTGGTCTAAGGATGGGAGGTTTATGGAAGGTATGCATGCAGTTGGTGATATTCTTACCAAGATAAGTCTCAATTGTTTGTTAATGTATATGATGGATTTTTATCTATGTGTTTATTTTTATGTGCTTTTCTTGTGTGTGGTTTATACCTGTCTTTATATTTATGGGCATTTCCCATCTATGTTGCATGTTTATGTTTACTGTTATTTCTCTATGAATCTATGCATTTACATAATGTATTTGTCTATTTTAAGTTTTGTATATAAAGTTGCACAAGAGTTTTTTGTGTGTATATGTTTTAATGTGCATACAGTTCGAACCAATTTATGCAACATAGCCCAGTTGGATGTTGGGGATGTTACACTTTGATGCTCTTTTCGCTTCTGATCTACATGTTTCAACTGCCTATATCCTTTTGTTCCTTCACTTTCAATTATTCATAATTGTAACGACCCCTTCGTTATGTCTATGAATAGCGAAGTACAATAGGAATTTTTTTTTTTTTTTTTTGAAATAAGAATTTAACAACATCACATAATTCATATCAATGCAAAAACACATGACATCATAACTAAGGTGACACATGATCAAATATAACAAACTCTACACCCACCCCTGTTATTGTTTCTCTAGCTATTTAATTCCCTTATCAATCTAAAAGAAGCGACAGGAAGGAGCTAACCACT
>ML778173.1:453870-480226 GCA_009831015.1 Picea engelmannii | reverse complement strand
CATTATTAGACATAGCCAAAGTTCTTACTCTGCACCAGTGGTAATGGTATTCAAGAAAGATAGCTCATGGCATATGTGTCCAGATTATAGAGAGCTCAACAAGATCACTATTAAAGATAAGTTTCCCATTCCCATCATTGATGGATTGTTAGATGAACTACATGGAGCAATCTATTTCGCAAAATTGGATCTTCGTTCAGGGTATCATCAGATTAGAACGAAGGAAGAAGATATCCCAAAAACAACATTCTAAACTCATGAAGGCCATTATGAATTTTTGGTCATGACTTTTTTCCTTACAAATGCACCTTCCATATTCTAAGGGTTGATGAATTCCATTTTCAATCCCTTCCTTCAAAAATTTGTGTTAGTATTTTTTTATGATATACTAATCTATATCAAGTCTTGGGAGGATCATGTGCGACATGTTGACAAGGTGCTACAACTACTAAAGGAGAAACAACTATATGCCAAACCATCCAAATGTTTCTTTGGAGTGAAGGAGGTAGAGTATTTGGTTCATATTGTATCTCATGAAGGGGTCAAGGTAGACACTAACAAGATTAAGGACATGATGGACTAGCCGACTCCCAAAACATTGAAGAATCTTAGAGGATTTTTGGGTTTGACAGGTTAGTACCACAATTTTGTTGGCACTATGGAAGAATAGAAGCACCTTTAATGACACTAACTAAGAAGGATGCATTTTCATGGACTCCAGAGGCAACTAAAGCTTTTGAACAACTTAAAGAGGCGACGTGCAAAGCTCTTGTCTTGACCACTCTAGACTTCACAAAAGCCTTTATTGTGGAATGTGATGCCTTGGGAAATGGAATAGGTGTGTGGCAGAATGTTTGGTTTTCCAACAAAATAAGGTGGACACAATTAAGACCCCAGGTATTTTACAACCATTAGCCATCCCAAGTCAATGTTGGGAGGAGGTTTCCATGGATTTCATCACAGGGTTATCGAAGTCTGAAGGAAAGAGTGTCATCATGGTGATTTTTGATAAATTGACCAAGTACACACACTTTTGTTCACTCTCTCATCCCTTGAAAGCTAGTACAGTTGTCACCACATTCATGGAGACAGTTCAAAAGCTACATGGCAACCCAAAGATTATTGTAAGTGACAGAGATCCCATCTTCACTCGACATTTTTGGACATAATTATTTTCTTGTTTGGGTACTCAATTGGCTCATAGCTCATCCTATCATCCTCAATCTGATGGACAAACTAAGATAGTAAACAAATGTTTGGAAGGCTACCTTCATTGCTTTTTCTCTGATAAACAAACACAATGGTTCAAATGGTTACCCTTGGCAGAATGGTGGTATAACACTTCCTTTCATACTGCAACAAAAATGACACCATTTATGGCACTCTATGGATACCACCCTCCTTCCATCACTTCTCTAAAAGAAAAAACTAAGGTTCAAGCAGTGGAAGATCACATCGAGCATCAACAACAAGTTCTCCAAATCTTAAAGGAAAACCTGACCATGGCACAGAATCGCATGAAACAACAAGCATATCAACATCGTAGTGAAAGAGGTTTTGAAGTAGGGGATTGGGTGTTTTTAAGACTACAACCATATAAACAGATGTCCCTCAAGCAAGCCAAGAAGGATAATAAATTATCACCAAAATACTATGGCCCTTATAAGGTGTTGCAAATGATTGGTACTATGGCATACAAATTGGAGTTGCATGTATCTTCACAAGTACACCCAGTTTTTGATGTTTCATGCTTAAAGAAGGTTATCAGTGACAAGATCCCAGTTCAAACTATATTTCCAGAACTTGACGAGGAAGGAAAAATCATATTGGATACTGAAGCCATCACTGACACAAGAATTCGCCAACTGAGGAGTAGATACATTTCAGAGTATCTCATTAAATGGAGGAAACTACCGGCTGAAGATTCCACTTGGGAAGATGAGTCTTTTATACAAAAGCATCCAGAGTTACTCAAGCATTGCAGAAAACACTTGTCTCAAAGGGAGGGGCATGTTAAGCCCTAATATTGGCTCATTACCCCTTAATTGGGGCATATTACATTAGTAATGTTGTTTTATTTGTGTCGGCTTTATTCCATTAGTTGTAATTATACCTCCTAGTCTCCTATATATACCAAGGAGACATTTTCATTTGGAATCATCTTGTACTTGAACATTTATGTGGGCTAAAAGGAGGTTGCCCCCTCGAAGAGTCTTATTATTTGAAATTCTCTCTTTTTCAAGGCGTTGAGTACTTATTCTGATGTTTTTCTATGCTATATTGATATTTGGTTCTTAACAAGCTCCTTCAAGCATCTTCCAAGGCACAAATGCAATCAGGATGATCAACCAACTGTAGTGAAAATCATATCCTACATCCTGGGCTTCACGACAATATTTCTCTAACTCGTTGACGAGGTAGTTTACCCAGTTCAGCTACAAGGCCTCCACACACTTTCCTACGAGGTCCACCACAAAACCGGTGACCTATGTGGGGAGGTTCTTCCTCACTAGCTTACTAGCTAAGAGTTGATAAGAAAGGTGCATTGTGCCATCCTGTATGGATGCTACCTTGTAACCTCGCTTCCCCTTTTCTACCTCTCTATAGGATTCTTTGATGCACTGTGCTAAAGAATAGTTTGAAGTCTTCCCTCAATAGAACTGTTGTGGGTCAGTACCCTTTAAGATTAAAAATGTGATCTGGTGGATCAACGTCAGATCCATAGTAATTCTTTTTTCAATCCATAGATATCTACCATGATAGCATGACAGAAGGATTTTAACACAAGCATTAACCTCCTGGTGGAAACCAAAATGCAAAATCTTCATTATGTTTAATATGGTTCACTGTGCCAACCCCTTGATCCACGACTGTGAGACGAGGCGAGGTTTCTTTATGGTTGTATTCGTTAAGTAACGGTGAGGATATAATGTGGCGTAGTTCTTTCGGTCTCCTAAGTTGAAGTCACTATGCTTCAACAATGACATATGCCCTAACTAACTCCCTACTATGTGAATTCCTTTAGGAATGTATGAAGTGAACACAGAGAACTTGAAATCATGAGGGATACTATCACGGTTAACAACGCCATCCATAGGTGGAATATACTCAGGAAGGATTGACGAAATTTGCTTCGTGTTAGCCAGATCACTACGGTGCTTGCTTATTTTTTTAGTTACGGGGTTGATGCCAGTGGCATGACATCTGGTCGAAGGGGAAGCCTGTAGTCCCCTATTTGATGATGCTTGAATACCTTCAGATATAGGTCTATCAGCCATGGGTTTACTAATAACTTCCTCTACAGACTTCTCAAGGTCGTTGGGCTCGCCCAACATTCTAGCTTTTATCAGACAATAGATAGACAAATAGACAGGTGGGGTATACTTTCAAATAAAGACAAGAAACACAGCTCGATAGTTGGACAATTCTCAGTCATAGGTAGAAAAAAGTGGTCCCAACGTAATGATCAATGAGTTAAATCAGTAGGGAGGTCATGACGGATCTTCCAATGGACATGAACTATAGTTAAATGCTTCCATCAATGTAAATCTAGCCATTATGGCGTGGTCTCAACGTCCAAAAGTAGTTCATAAACCCATAAATGTGTTTCCTAACCATTATGGAGCATCATTCTAACGGTCAGGGTGCCTCCAACTGTTATATAAATTCTCTAGGGCTAAGTCCAAATCTGCATGGACTTTTTGTTCCAGTGAGGTTCAAACCCTGCCAACTTGCCTCCTACAAGGTTTTGTTCTGCGAAGTCTTCCATATGGTTTCCTTAACTTCTTGTAGCTTTTCCAACTTAGCCTTCTTTTTATTAATCCTCATTTCCTTCTTTCCTATTATCTGAGTCTCCTTAACTTTTTCTGGAATCCTCTTTCCATTTTTATTCTTATCTTCCCCTAGCGTAGTGGCTTCGCACTGGTGAGGTACCCTCAAAGGTTCTGAAGTTAATATCCCTTTTCTTAACACTTCCTGAGTGGGAACACTTCTCTCTTGGATAGATAGGTCCTTCAAGCCTTCTTGCATTCTTTAAACCTTGATAGTTAATTCTTTTTCTTTCTGTCCCTCCCGCGTTATTACTTTTCTCTATAGCTTCGACTTGTCCTCTCATTCTTCTCTTAGTTGGTCTATTTTCCTAGCTATTAAATCCATTAATTATTGATTTTTCTTCTATGTAGCTTCTTCCTTTTCTTTCCTTCTGATCTGATCCTTCGCGATCCAATTTTTACCTAACAAAAGTGGGAAAGGGGCGTTGTTCTTAAAAAACCTAATGAATTCAAATTCTTCTTCAACCGATGTTCCATGAACAATAATAGGTACAGTAGTTACTCTTCTACATAAATTTATCATCTTTCCCTTAAACAAGTCTATCCCTCCTAAAAAAGGTACCACAGTAGGATTTCCCAAAAATTCCCAAGTTTCTTTTGTCATAATATTCACTTGTGTTTCTTCATCGAAGACTATATAGTCTATGTCGAAGTCTTTTATTCTTGCACTTATGTGTTGTTTTTCTTTTAGGCTTTCTAGTAAATTTTCATCTTTATGAACATCCATCATTTCTTCCAACCGTAATAACATAGTTTGAACTTCCTTTGACCTTTTCTCTTTATGAATTTCTAACATACCCTTAGTCTCATGACTATTTTCATAATTTTCTTGTCTTATGCCCCTCCCTTCAACTTTAGCAATAATCCTTGGACAATCCTCAACCTCATGACCAACAAAATTACAACAAATACAAATAGGGCCTATCCCAGGGAATTCCTTAGAAATATGTCCCGACCTTCTGCAATTATAACACAAACTCAATCCTCTTTTTCTCTTAAATGTTCCCCAATATTTTATGTATTGCGCACTTCCCCTAGGATCATAGTGTTGGACCTACAATCTGCAAAATTTCCTTCTAGGTTCCTGCATCCACTTATCAGTCCAAAAATTCTTTCTATGCATAGGAATAACATATATTTATTCATTTCCATTAAATTTACTCAAATCAACTCTTTCTTTCAACTGCATCCTAGCCTTTAGACTAGGACAAAATCTATTAAACATGCTTAAATTCATGCTTTCAAAAAAAAAAAATCACTTATCTTTCTCTTACCAAAGCACAAGGATTACCTCTTTTAGAATCTTACCTCTTTTATTCAGAACAAATTTAATTTCTTGGCACAAAGCTTATCAAGTCAAGTAGAGTACTGCACACTTTAGTAGCAGACCTACGCACAAATATTTTCTTTTTCTTTACTTCAGTTCCCAACAATCATAGTTTCAGGTCCTACCAATAGAACCATTAATTGGCACAAGGGAAGACTTAGGGTTCAATGCTTAACAACGCACCAACAAAACCCCGACTACCGGCCCTTTCGACAATACCTGTGAAGCGGGCGAAGTCTCATTCAAGGTAGAAGCAAGGGGGGTTACAAGACATAGGTGTTTGTAACCAAACTGGCAGACGATTTTGTGATAAGAGCACTTATCAAAATATTCGGTTAACTCTGAGGAAGTGAATATGCATTACTTTATTAACCTAAATAACACTACAGAGCATAATCAAATATAGATAAGAGTAGTAAAAACAAGTGATTATGCAACCTGAGCACTCAACACTTAGCACTGTGAGTTAAATCTAGCATTCATTTACCCTTTAACATAAACAAAGTACTTAAAAAACAAAATATACATTCATTACACAACATAATTAAATCACTAAGAAAAAACATAACAGAAATGACACTGCACAAATCAAACCATGAGACACCAGATATACGCGGTTCACCCCAGGGTGGGGATACGTCCACAAACCACTCCAGCTCTTTACTATTCACCAAATCTTACATCCAACCACTCCTGTGCACTAAGACACAGAGTGGAACTTTGCACAAGACAGGAGATATGCGCACTAATCACTAGATCCTCCTTCTTTACGTTCCAAAAATAGGTCATATGCATAGAGCCAAAATCTCTTGTCATGACACTTAGCACCTGCTCCACACTAAGCATCACAAGCACTGAGAACAATATACAAAATCACATTCGAGCACAAAGCCTTGACCACATACATCCCTTCGCACATAGCACTAATTCTTCTACCCTACATTCCTCTTTATTTATACTTTACAAACCCTTACAATAAGGCCTAAACATGGGGAAAATCCAAACCCATTACAAAAATCTAGAGGACCCCTTACTCAATCCACATAACCCTCAGAATAGGTAAAATCTACGGTCTTAGCTCTGCCTAGGTGCTCCTACTTCGACCAACATGTTGAATTCCAAAAGTGGGCCAAAACTGATCAACGTTTCTCCGAAACTTGGTCGAGGGCCAACAACTGGTGACACGTGTCACTTCTTTTTTCCTATGTACTTTGACCTTTGACCTAGTTGGTTGGAACATTGACCGCTAATAACTTTTTCAAACGAGCTCTGATTGACTTGTTGTTTGTGCCATTGGAAAGATGACAACGAACTCTATGCATTGATGCATTTTTTGGGATGATTTGAGATCGTCAAATTTTAAGCATTTATGGATCCCCTGGGATCTTTGTGAGTGTTTCAGATCCTCCTAGACCTGTGTGAGCATTCCTTAGATCCCCCTGGATTAAGTTAGCACTCTCTAAATTTGTTCAACTGATAAATAAACGACAGAGGTAACCTACAAACCAACTTTAGAGATGGGTACTAGCCTGCTCAGCTTAATGAGGGCTCTCTCGTGTCACTTGATGTCTCTTTGGAAATCAATGGATATATTTAGTTTTTTTTGGGGGGGGGTTATAAATTTGAAAGCAAGGAAGGGGAGGGACACTTAGGGCTATGGAGTCAAATTCTGAAAGTGAATGAACACACTAACCAGCAAGTAAAACTCTCTAGAGGATAAAGGCTAAGTGGGGCAATGAATCTGAGTTATAAATTTTAGTTTGCAGAGTGTAAGTAGAAAAAGGAAACAAGTAACTACATCAGAGCATTAATGAAATGAATTATGAATTAGTTATGAAGAATTTCACACAATTTAATTTTCTTAAGTTGAGAGCATCACAAGATGAATTCTGAGATTTTAAACTATCCAATTTAAACAGAAGAAAGTGCGAATGGAATTAAAGAACACAAGAAATACTTATAAGGAGAGGAGACAAAACTCATATCACGACCATTAGAATCTTTTCATAGAGATTTCAAAAGCTTCTGCATATGTATTCAATTCAGCTCCAAAAAATTACAATTGAGTTCAGAACAACTAAAAAGGTGCCCTTGCACTTTTGCCAACATTAATACATTCAAAACCTCTAATATTCATACAATTTGAGTTCCTTCAAGTAGAAACCAATTACAATAGTTGAAATAAAACTTTTCAGCTTCTAAAACTTACTACAATGTTTACAACATGACAGTTTCGGTGTGGGAACCGATTACAATGATTAATCAAAAATATTTCATGAACCAGCGGTCGATTCCCTTGACTCTTCATCTTCTTCTCTTTGTTGGATTACTAAGAGGGGAGGTGAATCAATAATAGAGAAATTTAATCCTTTCTAACCATATAATCCAAGTGCTATATCAATGTAGCATTATCATCCAATAATTATAGAGTAAATAAGAAATGAACAAATGAACAATCATCCAAATACACAGTACACCAGTGTTTTACGTGGAAACCCAAAGTGGGAGAAAACCACATAATGTTTTTTATTATATGTCTTGAAGAATTACATTCATTGGAAGCACCAACTTCCTTTGTTTTATAGATACAACTGGAAGGAGGCTCCAACCCCCTTATTTCTCAGGCTACAACTTGAGGGAAGCTCCAACTCCCCTATTCTTTAGCTACAACCAGAAGGAAGCTACAACCCCCTGTGTTCTCCGGATGCAACCGGAAGGTGGCTACAACCACCTTTCCTTTCCCCGTCCAATGACCCTGAAGTAGAAGTAGAATGATGGAACCACTATCACACTATCACTATGATATATACAGCTATAAACCTATACCAATAAACCTCAACCATGCATCAACCATGCATCAACCTGTACCTCAACCTCTAATCAACCTTTACCATAAACAAGTGCATCAACCATGCACCAACATGTACCAAACAACCTATACTCAACTTGTACCATAAACAAGTGCATCCAAACATGTACCAAGTATGTACCAATCATGTGTCAACTACTCATCAACTATGAATCATCAATATGTACCAACATCATCAACTATACACCTCATGTATGTGCCAACTCATCAACTACTTGTCTCAACCATGTACCCAACATGTACCTTAACAAAAATCCCTCATCAATTTCATCATCCAAATATGATTTGTAACTCTGTAATATACCTGGTGTATATGATCACATAGCTACAAACCCTCCTAAACTTTAACAACAAGAGACTCGCATTTTCATCAAACTTTACTTTCGTCTCACATGACTAATTTTGGATTAGTCAACAACCCTAAATTGCAATAATCATAATTATGTACCTGTAATGAACAAATATCTTAAAATGGTACACAATGTTATTCAGTGTGTTTTATGCAATTCCTCCAGGTCTCACTACTTGGAACCTCTCAGAAAAGGAGTTATAACAAAAATGGCACACCTTGTTGAATTCTGGCTTATTCTAGAGAGATACCTTGTAGAGCGTGGCCCACACGGAATATTTTTTGAATGGATATGAAAATGTTACACAGAATACTAAAAACTATACTCTAACCAACACATTTTGTATTATGGAATTTGGATTTGTTATGAAGATGTTATGACGTTTGTACCCGACACACCTATTTTAGACTAGTTTCAGAACTAGCCACAAACCCTATTTTCCATGGAGTGTAACTCCAAAAATACAACGACCCATAAGCTGAAATGTTTACCACAGATTATTTTTCCTCAAAGGCCTATCAATTTCATGGTCTGAATAATTCTAATTTTTTTTTTTTGCAAAAATGGTGAGATGACCTGTAAATAACATACCTTAGAAAGCATCATCAAAAGAATTTATCGTCCCTTGAATTCTGGCCTTCTTTTCTTCACCTTCCCTATGAAATTAGGCTTAGATATCCTTTGATTACCTCAGTCACCTATAGATATTGAATATTCTCAAGTGTGATATAAAATGAGAGATCCTTGCCTCTTATTTATACTCTCCAAATATCTTCCTTAGAAGCATCTTCTAGGTCACTTAACCCATAGGTCACTTAACCTATTTTCCTCATTTTTCGGGTTAACCACTTTCCATAATTAGAAAGTCCCCCATTACTTTATCATTTAAATATTCATCTTTGACTTTGTCACCTCACTTTATCATTTAAATAATCTTCTTTGATTTTGTCACTTCACTTTATTATTTAAATAATCCTTCTTGACTTTGTCACTTTACTTTATCATTTAAATAATAATTTCTTCTTTGCAAGATCTTTGACTTATTTTACCTTTTGGGGCTTCAAGCCAACATATGAGGGTCCTCAAAATTCGTAAGGCCATAACTCTCAAACCGTGAGGAGTTATGTGACACTCCACATACTACCAGAAATGGCATGACATGTAATATCCATATAGAATAGTATTACCTTCAAATATATTAAAACTCATACCATTATACATAAAACAACCTTGGGTCCATTACCCAAACCGTTGTGCTACCAGAATTCGCTACCGAACTTTATTCAAGGGTTGACATCAATGAAAACCAACCTTAATCAACAATATCCCCCTTTGGCATTGATGGCAACACTCGGATGCAATACTGAAATCATTTCATGTAATACTGAATTCATATCACTCATTCTCCCCCTATAACCTTGCCTCTATCCTCTGCATCTCTATGATCATTGCGCCCCCTTGAATCATGCCTCTTTCCTCTCCATCTGATAAATCTCTCCCCCTTTTTCATCAATGGAAAAGGTATCTTTCCATCCCAGGCTGCTCCCCCTAATTGAACTGTCCTCTTTATGGTGTTTCCTCCTGTACATCTAAGACATATAAGATAAGCATTCAAAAGCATTCATTTTGCAGTAGAAATAACTCTGCATCTCTGGCAAAGATACTCAAAGGATTCCAGTGGAAGTGGTTTTCTAAAGATGTCTGCCATTTGTTCTTTTGTGCCCACATACTCAACTCTGATGTTCTTTTTTGCAACCTGTTCCCGTAGAAAGTGATACTTTATTGGAATGTGCTTCATCTTGAAGAGCATCACTGGGTTCTTTGAGATACTGATGGCACTTGTATTATCACAATAGATTGGAATGGGATCATCATACTCAACATGTATATCTGTCAGATTTTGTTTCATCCAAAGAACCTGTGTACAACATGCTACTGCTGTAATATACTCTACCTCGGTTGTAGATAGAGATACTGATGATTGTTTCTTGCTTAGCCATGATACCAAAAAATCACCCAAGTATAAATTTTCTCCAGTGGTGCTTCCTTCGTCATCAATACAACCTACCTAATCTGCATCTGTGTAGGAAATAAGAGATAGATCCTTTCCTTTTGGATACCATAATCCAAACTCTTTTGTTCCTTTGAGATATCTGAAAATCCTCTTCACTGCTAACACATGTGATTCATTTTGTGCTACTTCAAATTTTCCCACCTATCCAACTTTCTGCATTACATCTCGTTTGGATGATGTCATGTATAGTAGGCTACCACTCATTGACTTGTATTGCCTCTGTTCTTTAGACTTTGAATCATCATCTTTTCTTAACTTGCAACTAGTTTTCAGTCTTACATTCTGAACCTCTTTAGCATTTCTCTGATATACTTGGTTTGAGAAATAAAAATTCCTTGGTTTCTTTGACGTATCTGAAGTCCTAGAAAGAAGGATTTCTCTCCAAGTAATGACATTTCAAATTCATTCTGCATATCCTTTGCAAATTTCTATCTTAACCTGTCATCATTACTACCAAAAATAATATCATCAATATAAACTTCAATTAATAAAATACTATATTGAATTACCTTGATGTAGAGGTTGATGTCTAAACTTCCTTTTCTGAAGCCTTCCTATTGTAGATATTTATCTAGTCTAGAGTACCATGCTCTAGGAGCCTGTTTTAGACCATACAAGGCCTTCTTTAATTTACATGCATAATCTATGTTCTCTGACAACTGAAATCCTTCTGGTTGTTCAATGTAGAATTCTTCTTCAAGTTCCCCATTCAGAAAAGATGATTTTACGTCCATCTGATACACTTTAATATTTTTGGAGCATGCATAAGCTAAAAGAAATCAGATTGGTTCCATTCTGGCAATTGGGGAAAATGTCTCTTCAAAGTTGATTCCTTCAACCTATGCATATCCTTTACATACAAATATATATTTGTTTCTTGTAACCTATCCACCTACATTCAATTTATTCCTATATACCAACTTTGTGTCAATCTCATTCTTATCCTTTGGTCTTGGAACCAATTCACAAGTGTCATTTTTCTCTATTTGATCCAATTCTTCATCCATGGCCTTGTTCCAAAATTCATCCTTGATGGCCTCTTCAAAATAGGTTGGTTCAATCGTAGATGTGAGTGTTGGGTGTGTTTGTTCTGGTGAACAGATTCTTCTTCTAGTCTCAACTCCCGCGTCTTTGTTTCCGGTAATCTGATCTGAAGGATGATTCTTCTATACTCATCTGCTAGGTGTTTTTGGAGTTACTTGTTGAACTTTCTCTCCTGTTTCTGTCAGATCCTCTTCGTATTCCCATTCTTTTTCATCTTTTGTTTCTTCTTCGTAAAGTTGTACCATTGATTCATATTCTTCTTCCTTTAATTCTTGTCTACCTATTTCATCAATTGTTACATTGATGCTTTCCACCACTTTGTTCAATCTCATGTTGTACCACTTGTATTCTTTTCTTTTACTTGAGTAACCAACAAGTACTCATTTGTCCACACAAAATTCAAACTTTCCCATTCTGCCATCTTCTCTTTTGATGTAGCATTTTCTTCCAAAAACTCTAAAGTGCTTTACATTTACTGGTCTTCCTTTCCATAGCTCATAAGGATTTTTGTCAGTGTTGTTTATGAGCATTACTCTGTTTTGAATGTGAAATGTTGTATGCACTGCCTATGTCCAAAACATATCTCTCAATTTTGAATCCATTAGCATTGTTCAAGCCATTTCCTGTACTCTCCTATTCTTTCTTTCAACAACTCCATTCTGTTGAGGTGTCCTAGAAATGGAGAATTGCCTTTTAATTCCATGACTGTTTCTCTATTCCATAAATTCGTTTGAAGTGAACTCTCCTCCATTATCATATCTCAATCATTTGATTTTTGAATCCAATTCATTTGATTTCAGTAGCTTTATAGCTTTACAATGTAATGATCAGATCTTAAAACTATGGATCTATCTTTCTAAAAACAGTAAACAGAAACTGTATATACAGAGTAGTAGGAAAAGGTCCTTAGAATGAGGAAAATCCCTGTATTCTAGTCTTCAAAATGTGTTGAACAGTTGATGATGTGGAGATCATCCTTCCAAGGCTCTTTGGTTTGTTATCCTGAAGATAGAAATTGAGTTGGATGATGTGTCATTTCATCCCTATCATTTTTCCCTTGAAAATGACCAAATCTAGTCAAAAAAATCCCTTTGGACTTTCATCTCCAAGAATGGCCTTCAGATTTTGATTTGATAATTCATAACCAGCTTATTGAAGAAGATTTCATACCAATCCAACTCGAAAATCTCGAACCTTAGCAAAATTTTGAGTATCCTGGTAATCACGGCTTTCGGTGGTTAACTATATCCATATTTAAGCACTTATCCACCGAAAGTGCTCCTTTTCAGTGGTTAATGAGCACGCAGAGGCTCGCCTAAACCACCGAAAACAGAAACTTTCCCAAAAAATCAAAATTGATGAATTTCGATTACCTGTCTGAAATAAAATGACCTCAGGGATTTTTAGACGAGGCTCCTCTCTCTCTAGCTGGACTTGTAACCTCATCTTGATGTGTTTCAGCTTTCATTTCTTGTCCAAAAGAGGTGGCAATCTGGGAAAGGGTTTCCAACCCTAGTGGCCTGGCTTCTAGGAATGTCTGTTCCTTCAATTTTAGTCTAAGAAGCCTGAGTTTCCTGTATAAAATTGCATTTTCTTTCATGAGCAACTTATTTCTTTCAATGTTCTTCTCATGTTTCTTTTTGACTTCTTGACTCTTGTCATAAAGCTCAACTTTTCTATCCAATAGTTGTGCATTTTTTAACTTGACTTGTTTCTCTGAATGTTTCAAGTTGTACAACTCTTTCAACAACTGATTTATCTTGTTGGCTTTAGATACAGTAGGTTCAACAGATGATTGTGCTATCTCTGGAGGTTCCTTCTCCTCTGGAGGGGTAGGAGTAGGTAGATCAGGATATGGTTCACCCTCTGTAGGTTGTTGTTGTGTACCAGGCTCCTCATGTTGTTCTTCTTCTGGATCTTAATCAGAATAAGGTAGGTTCACTAGATTACCCTCTGTAGGTACATCTTCTACCTGATCAAAATGCAACTTCCTCTTTGATCTCTTTATTTTGGATGAAGAGGGTTCTTCTTGCTTTGTTAAAGGTGATATGGCTCTCCTGTTTCTCTGACTGCTTTTAGGTGTGATTGTCCTCCTGCCACTAGTCGTTTTAACCTCTTCTTCTGGTGGTCCCTCGGTTTGAAATTCATTCCAAAAGAGGAAGAAGCCCCAATCAACATGTTTCTTCTTCAAAGCTTCCTTAACAAGAAGGGTAATAAGCCCTTGGTGAGATAGTCTGCTAGCAACTTTACTTGGTTTAACTTTAACTTGTATTTCCATTTTAGTCAGAGTTTTATGAAAGAAGAAAGGTAGATTGATGGGTTCTCTTCCTGTGAAATGATTGAGAAGCTTAAAATGGTAAAACATTACTCTGTTATACCATCCCTCATAGGTAATGTAAACAAAGATTGCCTTTAGCAATGCCTGCCACTGAGGTTCCAAAAAGGATATTGGAATATCCTTCTTCCAAATTAAGTCTTTGTGAATGGGCAAAAAATATGATCTGAATTCTATATTTGATGGCACTGTGGATTTGAACCAACAGTCTCATGTTCTTGGAAGTCCTGTAAACTCTGCAATCGAGGTTTCATCTATTATAAATTCTTCCTTCCCTATCTTAGCAGACCTTCCATCGTATGCAATTGCAAAGGATTCAACCACTTGTTGATGGAAATTAGTCAATTTTTCACAGTATGGGAAATCATTGGGAATACTCCTGCTTGTTTGAAAAAATCTGCTACATCTGGATGGGCTTCCAAAAACCAAACTCCATCAATTTCGGCCCTTAAGGCCGGTCCAGACTTTGACATAATGAAAGTGTTGATGTGTCCCTTAAATCCAGAAGATATGAGTGCAATTGAAATCTGAAGATGGAACTCAAAGTTCTGGTATGTGACTCAACTCGAGTAACCAGTACGATCAAGGATAAATCAATGATTAATAGCAATACTTAGAGTTATGGTATGAATCAAATCTTGGATATACATTGATTATAGGTAAACTCCATTCGGTTCAGGCAGAATTTAAGCATGAGTTGTGACTCAATCAAATAGTAACGAGTTTAGAGCTGAAAGATATTCGAGTATTAATCACACTAAGACAAGATTGAATCCTTTTGTTAACTAAAATGCACACCTGGATGATGAATTTCTTGTTGAACTAGACTTTCGGCCATTCTTCAGCCACCTTGAACAGATAATGGAACCCTTAAAGCACGCCCAAATAAGAAATTTATGAGACTGTTTGAACTGAACAACAATCTAATGGACTCAATGCATGAATTAATGAACATTAATTCATATTCCAGCTTAGTAGTGGCGTTATAGAATTCGTGGCCATTTTCCTGATGATCCGCATGCAATCTCCAGTTTGTTAAGACAGGGTCCCTCATGAAATTCTGAGCCATATCCAAAATTTATTATAACTGATAGTTCAGACACTTGGATGATGTTTCGGCATCTATTCACCAACTATCTTGCAATGATGACAATGAAACGCACCACTTGACATGATTTTCAGCGGTTAGCAATCATTCCCAGTCTCACTTGACATCTGGCTCGTGTGAAAGCACGAGGGTTTTTAAAATTGAACGTGGAAATGCTTTCAGTGGTTAAGGGCCTTTTGCTAGACGCCTCTTATCCACTGAAAAGGTCAACTTTCTGTGGTTAACAAGTCATTTGATAGACCCCTTTAACCACCAAAACCTGTGATTTCAAAATTCGAAAGCCAAGACCAAAAGTGATGATTCTTTCGACTTTAGACTTCAAAAATAGACCATCTAATGTACTCTAAAAAATTTAGAAACAAATTGTTTTAACTCATTCCTATCACCTAAAATTTGAAAACTTAGCAGTGTTATTTTAGGAGATAACATCTGGCTCCTACTCGGGGATGGAATCCTCCCAATGAGGTTCCAAGAACAAGTAGTTCCAGTCGCCTTATATGTTGGGCTATGGAGTCATTTGGCCTGTGCAACTGTTCCTCTGCAAGCCTGCCTGTAATCTGCATGTTTATTGAAGAAAACTGAAAACAATCTACATGCTCGTATGAAGAGTTTATTATTCAACCTACTCCTACACTAACCAACCATATTGTCTCTTATCAGGTGAATTCATGTTTCCAATGAAACCATGTAAGGAGCTGATTTACTGACATCATGCTAGATCTTGACCCGAACAACAAATGAAACCATATCATGCAGAAAAGAGGTTTGAGCAGATGATAAAGACAATCTTCTTCTGACAGAAATTTTTTGACATCTATGCTGCTCATAGACTCCAAATAATCAACAAAAGGGTCATCAAATTCACAAAGTAATACCTCTTTGGACTGTTGATCCAACTGTAGATTGAAAAGATGTTGAAAATTGCCTTTACTAATCTCATTGTTGAATGCAGGCTGCTCGAGATCTGTTAAAGAAACATATAAGATGGATTGCTGATCTAAATCCTTCAGCTCCTCTTCATATATGTTGCAATCTATCTTTATCTGCAAGTCTGAAAAATATGGGTTGCCTTCAACATATGTTGCAGATTCAAATTTGGGATTTGGGTCTTCTCTCTAACTAGGATTCAGAGAATCATGACTAGTATTAATTATAGCATCAACACATTCCTGATCATGATTCTGTTGATAAGTAGAAATAGACAACGAGCTTTCACAAATCTCAAAATTGCCTTCCTCCTCATTGTATTTATCAAATATAGAAACATCAAGATGAGATTTTAATAACAAAAATGAAGTTTCTTGGATGGCAGGATCAACAATAGGATGATAAAACAGATTTGGAAAAATCTCACTTCGTTTCTCATCATAATTTGGAATAACATATTCATAAGGAGAAGAAAAATCCTCCTTGAGTTCTAGCTAAAGATTAGACAGCCCCTGCAAATCTGGAAACTGTGAGCTGCCCTCAACATCTTTTGCAGATCTAAAACTGTCACTTGTTATCTTGTCAATTTGCTCTTCACTTTTCAAGTTTTCAAAATGGATAATTGTATTTTCCTGGTAGCCTAAGACAATAGATGCATTTGGTACAATGTCAAAAGAATCTATATTAAGGTTATCATCCTGAAGATCACTCATCTCTTGATCATGGTGAGATACATATTTTGTTGTAGCATATTTCACATAACTATCTGATTCCTTATTCAACAAATTGAAATCATGATAGCATTTAGGATAGAGAAGGTCATATGAAAAATGCTATTTACAAAACACATGGAAGGTAGCATGAAAATCAGCCAAAGAGCAGACACTTGCACTTGGAAGAGACCGACACCAGTCAAGAGCAATCCCTTCTAATGAAAATTTGAAAAGATTAATTTGAACATCCTCATGTACAATTTCAAGCCGGTCAATAAAGTCATGGAAATCCAGCAAATGTTCAGCTGGCACTTCCCACTTCTCTCCACTAAATATGGGAATACTACGTTCCCATTCATCTCTAGTAGGTACTGGATGAAGGTAACCAGAAATACTTGAAAAATCACAGAACTCATACCTTGTAGGAAAGATCTGGTTCATGTCATACCAGTGGAGTCGCCACTGAATTCGTCCTTCATGGAGTTGCCAAATAGATGATTACAACCAAATAATGTGTCCAATCTTTGTCTATCATCAAAGATCAGATCTATGTCGTCTCCCAGGGAAGCTGAGCTTCGATATCCTCTCCCCGGCAACGACGCCAATTTGTTATCACTCCAAGAAACTCCTTAGGGTTGTAGGCTAAGAATGCTTGGTAACTTAAGAATATGGTAGATTTTGTATGCTTGGAACAATAGGATAACTCAATAGCTAATGAAAAGGACCACTTCATACATTCGAATAAGACAATGCTTTTAGAACTCAATGATCAGACAACAAAGTTTGAATAGGATATGAAGAATACTAGTCTAGATAACCAAATACAACAATGTGCAGGGTCATACAAGATAGCAAGAAAACCTTTAGTTCAAGTTCATGAGCTTAATAAGAAGAAAACAGTTCTTAGAAGCTGAGCTAAACTGAAATAAAGTACAGAATGATGAAAATATGAGAAAATCTATCATTGAAAACAAAAGAGGACTGTGATTCTATTATGAATAAAGAGTCTAGTACAATAGCCAAAAAATATCTCCTAGATTGCCCCCCCCTTTCCTTTGTCTTCTTTCAGTAGCTTTATAGCTTTACAATGTAATGATCAAATCCTAAAATTGTGGATCTATCTTTCTAAAAACAGTAAACAGAAACTGTATATACAGAGTAGTAGGAAAAGGTCCTTAGAATAAGGAAAATCCCTGTATTCTAGTCTTCAAAATGTGTTGAACAGTTGATGATGTGGAGATCAACCTTCCAAGTCTCTTTGGTTTGTTATCCTGAAGATAGAAATCGAGTTGGATGATGTGCCATTTGATCCCTATCATTTTGCCCTTGAAAATGACCAAATCTAGTCAAAAAATTCCCTTTTGACTTTCATATCCAAGAATGGCCTTCAAATTTTGATTTGATAATTCATAACCAGCTTATTGAAGAAGATTTCATACCAATCCAACTCGAAAATCTCGAACCTGAGCAAAATTTTGAGTATTCTGGTAATCACAGCTTTCGGTGGTTAACTGTATCCAGATTTAAGCACTAATCCACCGAAAGTGCTCCTTTTCGGTGGTTAATGAGCATGCACAGGCTCGCCTAAACCACCGAAAACAAAAACTTTCCCAAAAAATCAAAATTGATGAATTTCAATTACCTGTCTGAATGAAAATGACCTCAGGGATTTTTAGATGAGGCTCCTCTCTCTCTAGCTGGACTTGTAACCTCATCTTGATGTGTTTCAGCTTGCATTTCTTGTCCAAAAGAGGTGGCAATCTGGGCAAGGGTTTCCAACCCTAGTGGCATGGCTTCTGGGACTGTCTGTTCCTTCAATTTTAGTCTAAGAAGCCTGAGTTTCCTATATAAAGTTGCATTTTCTTTCATGAGCAACTTATTTCTTTCAATGGTCTTCTCATGTTTCTTTTTGACTTCTTGACTCTTTTCATAAAGCTCAACGTTTCTATCCAATAGTTGTGCATTTTTTAACTTGACTTGTTTCTCTGAATGTTTCAAGTTGTACAACTCTTTCAACAGTTGATTTATCTTGTTGGCTTTAGATACAGTAGGTCCAGCAGATGATTATGCTATCTATGGAGGTTCCTGCTCCTCTGGAGGGGTAGGAGTAGGGAGATCAGGATATGGTTCACCCTCTGTAGGTTGTTGTTGTGTACCAGGCTCCTCATGCTGCTCTTCTTCTGGATCTTAATCAGAATAAGGTAGGTTTAGTAGATTACCCTCTATAGGTACATCTTCTACCTGATCAAAATGCAGCTTCCTCTTTGATCTCTTTCTTTTGGATGAAGAGGGTTCTTCTTGCTGTGGTAAAGGTGATATGGCTCTCCTTTTTCTCTGAATGCTTTTAGGTGTGACTATCTTCCTGCCACTAGTCTTTTTAGCCTCTTCTTCTGGTGGTCCCTCGGTTTGAAATTCATTCCAAAAGAGGAAGATGCCCCAATCAACATGTTTCTTCTTCAAAGCTTCCTTAACAAGAAGGGTAATAATCCCTTGGTGAGACAGTCTGCTAGAAACTTTAGTTGGTTTAACCTTAACTTGGCTTGCCATTTTAGTCAGAGTTTTATGAAAGAAGAAAGGTAGATTGATGGGTTCTCTTCCTGTGAAATGATTGAGAAGCTTAAAATGGTAAATCATTACTCTGTTATACCGTCCCTCACAGGTAATGTAAACAAAGATTGCCTTTAGCAATGCCTGCCACTGAGGTTCCAAAAAGGACATTGGAACATCCTTCTTCCAAATTAAGTTTTTGTGAATGGGCAACAAATATGATCTGAATTCTATATTTGATGGCACTGTGGATTTGAACCAACAGTCTCCTGTTCTTGGAAGTCCTGTAAACTCTGCAATCGAGGTTTCATCTATTATAAATTCTTCCTTCCCTATCTTAGCAAACCTTCCATCGTATGCAATTGCAAAGGATTCAACCACTTGTTGATGGAAATTAGTCAATTTTTCACAGTATGGGAATACTCCTGCTTGTTTGAAAAACTCTGCTACATATGGATGGGCTTCCAAATACCAAACTCCATCAATTTCGGCCCTTAAGGCTAGTCCAAAATTTGACATAATGAAAGTGTTGATGTGTCCCTTAAATCCAGGAGATATGAGTGCAATTGAAATCTGAAGCTGGAACTCAAAGTTCTGGTATGTGACTCAACTCGAGTAACTGGTATGATCAAGGATAAATCAATGATTAATAGCAAGACTTAGAGTTTTGGTATGAATTGAATCTTGGATATACATTGATTATAGGTAAACTCCATTAGGTTCAGGCAGAATTTAAGCATGAGTTGTGACTCAATCAAACAGTAACGAGTTTAGAGCTGAAAGAGATTCGAGTATTAATCACACTAAGACAATATTGAAGCCTTTTGTTAATTGAAATGCACACCTGGATGATGAATTTATTGTCGAACTGGACTTTCAACCATTCTTCAACCACCTTGAATGGATAATGGAACCCTTAAAGCGCACCCAAATAAGAAATTTATGAGACTGTTTGAACTAAACAACAATCTAATGGACTCAATGCATGAATTAATGAACATTAATTCATATTCCAGCTTAGTAGTGGCATTAGAGAATTCATGGCCATTTTCCTGATGATGTGCATGCAATCTCCAGTTTGTTAAGACAGGGTCCCTCATGAAATTCTGAGCCATATCCAGAATTTATGATAACTGATAGTTCAGACACTTGGATGATGTTTTAGCATCTATTCACCAACAATCTTGCAATGATGACAAAGAAATGCGCCACTTGACATGATTTTCGGCGGTTAGCAATCATTCCCAAGATCACTTGACATTTGGCTCATGTGAAAGAACGAGGGTTTTTAAAATTGAACGTGGAAATGCTTTCAGTGGTTAAGGGTCTTTTACTAGATGCCTCTTATGCACTGAAAAGGTCGACTTTCAGTGGTTAACAAGTCATTTGATAGACCCCTTTAACCACTGAAACTTGTGATTTCAAAATTCGAAAGCCAAGACCAGAAGTGATGATTCTTTCGACTTTAGAATTCAAAAATAGACCATCTAATGTACTCTAAAAAATTTAGAAACAAATTGTTTTGACTCATTCCTATCACCTAAAATTTGAAAACTTAGTAGTGTTATTTTAGGAGATAACACCAACCACGTTTCTTCTACTTTAGATTGTAGAGAGAGTGTGCATTCTTCATTGTTATACTGATCCTACTTTCTTATCCATGTCCTTTTCTGAGGTTCCTTTCTATCACTGTTGTTATTATCTTGCGGTTCTCTAGGAGGGACTGACATTCTGCAATCTTTGGCCATGTGTCCAAAATTGTTACATTTGTAACATTCCACTTCAATGCTCAAGGATTAAAACCTGTTGTAACTTATTCTTTTTGTTTCTCTAGGCCTTCTTGGATAACCCCTTTGTGTATGACTTTCAAAGTTGCTTGTGTTCCTGTTGTCAGCTCTGCAATTCACAAATTTATGTCCAAAATTATTACATGCATAACATAAACCAAAAAAGATAGTTTTATACCTAGGAGTTGAATATCTTCTGAAAGGAGGTACTCTTATGAATTATTCTTCTTCCTAAGGCCTATTTGTCAATTATTGATTATGAAATCTGAATCTTCTCGTTGGAGGAGTGTCCTTGTAATATTTCTTCTATATCTTCCTATCCCCCTTGATTGTTTCTGCAAATAATTTTGGATATGTTTCTTGCTTTGTTGTTTTGGATCTTGATGCTTTTTCTGTCTAATTGTATCCAAGTCCGGACTTGTCATGATGATATTTTTGACTGCTGATAATGTCATCCAAAAATTTTGAGATGTTATGCATATTTTTCTTTTGATGATCCTTTCTTAATGTGACAATCTTGGCTTCCAAATTTCCAATGATCTTATCTTTTTCTTCTAGTTTTTCTTTGAGTGCTTCTTCAATTCTTTTATCTTCTTCTATTTGAACCTTCAAATTTGTGATCATTTGTTCTAGTTCTTGAGTGTCTTCTTTCTTGTCTATTTTTGCTTGTAGTATCTTGTTTTTCTTCTTTTCTCTTCTGATAACTTCTATGGCACACATTAATTCCTCTTGATAGTCAACTTCTCCCTCTTCAATTTATTCTTCGAATTCTTCTTTGTATTCTTCATATTCTTCTTCGGAGTCTTATTTATCAGAGTCTTCTACTACCATGAATACAACTCTTTCTATATCACTGTCACTGAATTCATCTTCATCTGATGATGAGATGTCTTCTTTGCTGCATAAGATTTTCTTGAAAACTTTCTTTGTGGTTCTTTTGCCTTTATATGTTTGTTTGAATTTTGAGTAACTTCATCATTTCTCTTTTTCTTATAAGGGCATTTGTTAGCAAAATGACCAATACCATCACAATTAAAACAAATTAAAGGAATATTACCTCTATACCTATTGTTGGTTCCCTTGTTCAGTCTTTTAACAAAGTTGTCCACTTCTTCATCATCTTCTGAGACGTCACTGTTGCTGCTATGTTCTTGTTTTTTCCTTCCCTTTTGCTTTGAATTTTTGGATTCTTTCAAGGATGTTTCTTTTATATATGGATTTTCCTGTTCACTTCTCATTTCATATGTTGTGAATATTCCATGTAATTCATCCATGCTTATTGAGTTTAGATCTGATCTTTCTTCTAGTGATGATATCTTAGGGTCAAATATCATAGGAAGAGATATTAGTACTTTTTGAAAAATTATAGATTCTTTGATTTATTCTCCCAATCCTATGATTGCATTTACTATTTCATCAACTCATAAAAATTAAGTTGAAATTTTCTCATCTTCCTTCATCTTAAGTTGTTCGAACTACCCACTATAAGTTTGAAGCTTTGCTGCTTTGACTTTTGAATCTCCTTCATAAATATTTTGAAGTTTGTCCCAAATATCTTTAGCGGATTTACAAAGTGCAACTTTGGTGAATACTATTTCACTAAGACCATTCAAAAGTGAATTTTTGGCTTTGGAATTATTCTGACCGAGTTTCACTGCTTTGTCATTTCTTGGCAGAACTGTTGGTACTGTGTATCCATCTACAATTGATTGCCAAATTTGAAATCCTTGTTCCTATATATATGTTTTCATCCTTAAGCTCCAAAATGCATACTTCTATCCATTGAACTGTGGTATTCCATTTTTATACAAGTTGTTTCTCTCCATGATCTACCTTTCAATGGTTAAACTGATTTCTGAAGGAACCTGCTATGATACCAATTCTTGGATTACTGAGAGGCGGGGTGAATCAGTAATAGAGAAATTTAATCATTTTTAACCATATAATCCAAGTGTTATATAAATGTAGCATTATCATCCAATAACTGCAGATTAAAAAAACAATGAACAAATGAACAATCATACACATACATAGTACACCAGTGTTTTACATGGAAACTCAAAGTGGGAGAAAACCACATAATTCTTTTTCTTATATGTCTTGCAGAATTACATTCATTGGAAGCACCAACTTCCTTTGTTTTCTAGCTGCAAATGGAAGGAGACTCCAACCCCCTTCTTTCGCAAGATACAACATGAGGGAAGCTCCAAATCCCCTATTCTCTAGATACAACCAAAAGGAGGATACAACCCCCTATGTTCTTCGGATACAACAAGAATGTGGCTACAACCAGCTATCCTTGCCTCGTCCAACTGCCCTGAAGTAGAAGTAGAATGATGTAACCACTATCACACTATCCCTGTGAGATATACCACTGTAAACTTGTACCAATACACCTGAACATAACCATGCATCAACCTGTACCTCAACTTGTAATCAACCTGTACCATAAAAAAGTGCATCAACCATGCACCAACCTGTACCAAACAACCTGTAATCAACCTGTACCATAAAAGAGTGCATCCAACCATGTACCAAGTATGTACCAATCATGTGTCAACTACTCATCAACTATTACTTATCAATATGTACCAACATCATCAACTATACACCTCATGTATGTGCCAACTCATCAACTACTTGTCTCAACCATGTGCCCAACATGTACCTTAAAAAAAATCTATCATCAATTTCATCATCCAAATATGATTTGTAACTTTGTAATAGACCTGGTGTATATGATCACATACCTAGAAACCTTCATGAAATTTAACAACAAGAAGCTAGCATTTTCATCAAACTTTACTTTAGTTTCACATGACTAGTTTTGGATTAGTCAACAACCCTAACTTGCAATAATCATAAATATGTAATTGTAATAAATAAGGATCTGAAAATGGTACACAATGTTTTTTATTGTGTCTTATGAAATTCCTCCAGGTCTCACTACTTGAAACCTCTTAGAAAAGGAGTTATAGCAAAAATGGCATAACTTGTTGAATTTTGGCTTATTCTAGAGAGAGACCTTGTAGAGCATGCCCCGCATGAAATATTTCTTGAATGGATCTGAAAATATTACATAGAATACTAAAAATTGTAATATAACCAACACATTTGGTCTTACTGAATTTGGATCTGTTATGAAGAATCTATGACGTTTTTACCCGACACACCTGTTTTAAACTAGTTTCAGGACTAGCCACAAACCCTATATTCCATGAAGTGTAACTCCAAAAATACAATGACCCACAAGATGAAATTTGTACCACAAATACTTGGATATGTTTCCTCAATTTCCTATCAATTTCATGGTCTGAATAATTCTAGAAAAAAAGTTATTTTTAAAATGGTGAGATGACCTATAAATAACATACCTTAGAAAGCATCATCAAAAGAATTTATTCTCCCTTGAATTCCAGCCTTCTTTTCTTCACCTTCCCTATGAAATTTAGCTTATATATCCTTTGGTTACCTCGTTCACCTATAGATATTCAATATTCTCAAGTGTGATATAAAATGAGAGAGCCTTGCCTCTTATTTATACTCTCCAAATATCTTCCTTATAAGCATCTTCTAGGTCACTTAGCCCATTTCTAGGTCACTTAACCCATTTCTAGGTAGCTTAACCTATTTCTAGGTCACTTAACCCATTTCTAGGTCACTTAACCTATTTTCCTCATTTTTAGGGTGAACCATTTTCCATAATTAGAAAGTTCTCCATTACTTTATCATTTAAATATTCCTCCTTGACTCTGTCACCTCACTTTATCATTTAAATAATCTTCTTTGATTTGATCACTTCACTTTATTATTTCAATAATCCTTCTTGACTTTGTCACTTTACTTTATCATTTAAATAATAATTTCATCTTTGCAAGATCTTTGACTTCTTTGACCTTTTGGGGATTCAAGCCAACATATGAGGGTCCTCCAACTTCGTAAGGCCATAACTCTCAAACCGTGAGGAGTTATGTGACATTCCACATACCACCAGAAATGGCATGACATGTAATATCCATATAGAATAGTATTACCTTCATATATATTAAAACTCATACCATTATACATAAAACAACCTTGGGTCCATTACCTAAACCATTGTGCTACCAGAATTCGCTACCAAACTTTATTCAAGGGTTGACATCAATGACAACCAACCTTAATCAACAATATCCCCCTTTGGCATTGATGGCAACACTCGGATGCAATATCGAAATCATTTCATGTAATACTGAATTCATGTCACTCATTCTCCCCGTGGAACCATGCCTCTATCCTCTGCATCTTTGTGATCATTGCTCCCCCTTGAATCATGCCTCTTTCCTTTAAATTTGATAAATCTCTCCCCCTTTGTCATCAATGGAAAAGGTATATTTCCATCCCACGTTGCTCCCCCTAATTGAACTGTCCTCTTTATGGTGTTTCCTCCTGTACATCTAAGACATATAAGATAAGCATTCAAAAGAATTCATTTTGGAGTAGAAATAACTCTGCGTCTCTAGCAAAGATACTCAAAGGACTCCCATGGAAGTGGTTTTGTAAAGATGTCTACCATTTGTTCTTTTGTGCCCACATACTCAACTCTAATGTTTGCAACCTGTTCTTGTAGAAAGTGATACTTTATTGGAATGTTCTTCATCTTGGAGAGCATCATCGGGTTCTTTGAGATATTGATGGCACTTGTATTATCACAATAGATTGGAATGGGATCATCATACTCAACATGTATATCTGTCAGATTTTGTTTCATCCAAAGAACCTGTGTACAACATGCTACTGTTGTAATATACTCTGCCTCGGCTGAAGATAGAGATACTGATGATTATTTCTTGCTTATCCATGATACTAAAAACTCACCCAAGTAGAAATTTTCTCCACTGGTGATTCTTCGTTCATCAATACAACCTACCTAATATACATCTGTGTAGGAAATAAGAGATAGATCCTTTCCTTTTGGATACCATAATCCAAACTCTTTTGTTCCTTTGAGATATCTGAAAATTCTCTTCACTGCTAACACATGTGATTCATTTTGTGCTACTTGAAATCATGCCACCTGTCTATTGGACACACCTACCACACTTAGAGGGGGGGGTGAATGAGTCTGGGGCTCTTTTTTCCCAAAACTTCCCTCTTGCACAAAGACTCATCAATTAGCATTCAACATTTATTCATTACCCATTGTTGTCATTTATAAACAATTAGATGTGAGCACATATCAGCAACATATATCAGCAATATATCATCAACAATTCATCACCACAATGAACACAAAGAACACAAGATGTATGTACGATTTTCCTTTTATTACGGACTACAATCCTTGGGGTTTATCAGCAACAACTGAATAGAGTACAACTCTACAAGAGCACCAGCTCTATATGAAAGACTCAGCTTGCATTCTCAGCATCAACTGAGATGAGGCAACAATCCTCAACAGATATC
>ML778173.1:435369-446917 GCA_009831015.1 Picea engelmannii | reverse complement strand
GTGTCAATGTCAAAGCGTTCATAAAGCTCAGCAACAAATTGGGTCCAAGCAATATACTCTTGGCGGGAAGTTTTTCTCCATTGCCACCATTGCCAGCATTCTTGATCTAGATGGAGAACACCATACTGGAGTTTGGCCAGGTCATTTGTAATGTTGTAGAGAGAGAAATAATGTTCCATTTGTGTGACCCAACTAATGGGGTCTGAGCCATCAAATTTGGTTACATCCACCCGCGGAAGGCGTATGTCCCTTTGAAAGTGATGGGGTTGAAAGGAATGGAAAGAAGTTTCACCTTCAGTCTTTTTATGTGCCTTAGGAAAAGAGTCATCGGTAGAGAGCTTGATTTTGGTGCAAAGTGATGCAAAGACAGATTCAAGCTGGGTGGTCAGTTCATGTTTGACTTCTGCCATTGTGGACTGCATGGCTACATTTACTGATGCATTCCTGGAGGCATCACGGGAGGCAATAGTAGCACTGAGTTGTTGCACTTCTTGTTGGGTCTCAAGTAAACCAGATTGCAGGGTGTTGAAGCAAGACTCTAGTTCTTGGTTACGGGTATGGGCCATGATGATGGGTGAACTGAAAAGGGAACGGGTGGGGTCAAAAATTTTTGCAGAAAAATGATATGGATGAAAGTGATAAGGGAGAAGAGATGAATCTAATGGAATAGGTCTCAACTAATGGTGAAAAAATTTCCAGACCTTTTTTTTTTTTAACAGCTGCGGGGTTATGCTTTGGTCTGAAGAATGATGCAGTGTTGAAATCCCCAAATTCTGAACCAGAGAGTATTTACTTAGCAACCCGAACACAAATGCGTGTAAATAGATCTCGTCGGTTTAATTTGTTTATGTTGTTTTTTATGTTCCCCAAGGGTTAGGTATTCAAGGGTTCTACAGAAAAGGGTTTTCCCTATGCTATAGCTCTCTGATATACGTGCGGGGTCCAATAGTAGTACTCGTCCCAATATCTCAGGGCACTAACTAAGGAGGATAGATCGTACCCTTAGCCATACTACCCGACTACCCAGGTACTAGAGAGTATCTTCCCGAGTGTTGTTCTCGGTGACACTATAGCAGTCCGGTGGTCGATAGGTTTATCTAAAGAGGGCTTCAGGAAATCTAGGTTGATCCATACACAGGTGTTGTCTGATGCGCTACCACTCGAAGGGGTACCAACAGGGGTTACAAGGGTGGCCAACAGATGTGCGCATAAGAACCACTTGTATTTCCTGTGTGTATGAATCCCTCAACCGCGGGTTTATGCACGTAACGACAAATATCTGTGTCTTAAAGACACTGGAATATGTCTCTACCCTGAAAAAAAATACCCATAATTTCTGCCAAGGAAAGTGCTCTGATACCACTTGCAAGATACCAGATATATAAAATATGCAGAACAGAAATAAAATGCTAGAAATGGTAGAATAACAGTAAAATATCCAGCATAATCTTCACAATACACAGAAATGATATACGAAATAGCAATAGAAAAGCACTTTGATTCAGAAAGAAATGTTCATAGGCCTCTTCGAGGGGGCAACCTCCAGTCGAGTAGCGCTCTATTACAATAATCTCCAAGCTAGGGTTTTCATACCCTTGACCCTTATTTATACTAAATATGTCTATTAAGAGAAGTGTCTAGAGGAAGATCCTTCTAGAAGCGGAAGCTTCTATTAGGTCTTCTTACATCCGCCTTATTCTATTTTATTGAAAGGCCTTATTAATATTGACCTTTATTACATCCGAATACATTGATCTACCTATGTGTGGGTTAGGACCTTAACAGATGCTTTCCACCACTTTGTTCAATCTCATGTTGTAACAATTGTATTCTTTTCTTGTACTTGAGTAACCAACAATTACTCGTTTGTCCACACGAAATTCAAACTTTCCCATTCTACCATCTTCTCTTTTGATGTAGCATTTGTTTCCAAAAACTCTGAAGTGCTTTACATTTACTAGTCTTCCTTTCCAAATCTCATAAGGATTTTTGTCAGTATTTTTTCTGAGCATTACTTTGTTTTGAATGTGAAATGTTGTATGCACTGCCTATGTCCAAAAGATATCTCTCAATTTTGAATCCATTAGCATTGTTCGATCCATTTCCTGTACTCTCCTATTCTTTCTTTCAACAACTCCATTCTTTTGAGGTGTCCTAGAAACGGAGAATTGCCTTTTAATTCCATGACTGTTGCTCTATTCCATAAATTCGTTTGAAGTGAACTCTCCTCCATTATCATATCTCAAGCATTTGATTTTTGAATCCAATTCATTTTCAACCATTTCCTTGTATATATTGAAGTTTTCAAAAGATTCTGACTTATTCTTGAGAAATCAAATTGTAGTCATTCTTGTATAATCATCAACTAATAACATAATGTATTTCTCACCTTTTAATCCCTTTGTTGTAGTTAGTCCAACTAGATCAGTATGCACAATTTCCATTGGTCTTGTGATTGAATATTCCTTTGATTTGAACCTGGTCTTTGTTTTCTTTCCTCGTTGACAATGCTTGCATAAAGTGTTGATTGGTTTCGTGATCTAGGGCATTTCTTTAACTACTTATCTTTTGTTGACTTTGACAAGGTTATCAAAATTTATGTGACCCATTATTCTGTGTCATATCCAACTTTCATCTTCCTTTCCTAGACAAAACTTTTCATTTCCAATTTCACTTAACACATATATGTTTCTTGAAGTTCTCGCAGCTATAGAAATCAATTTTCCTGAACCTTCTTTTCTTATCTCGCACTTTTATGAATCGAAAGTAACTTTATGACCTTGGTCACACATTTGACTCACACTTAGAAGATTATGTTTCATATCTTCTACTAGTAGAACATTTTCTACCTTTGTATTCTTATTCCTAATTATGACTGTGCCTTTTCCAATGATTTTGGCTAAATCATCATTTTCAAAGGAGACTGATCCATCTCTTTCCTTTGTAATGTAAAAAACATGTCTCTATCACCCGTCATGTGTTTTGAACACCCACTGTCAACATACCAACCATGTTTCTTCTACTTTAGATTGTAGAGCGAGTGTGCATTCTTCATTGTTATACTGAGCCTACTTTCTTATCCATTTCCTTTTTTTAGGTTCCTTTATATCATTGTTCTTATTATCTTGCGGTTCTCTAGGAGGGACTGACATTCTGCAATCTTTGGCCATGTGTCCAAAATTGTTACATTTGTAACATTCCACTTCAGTGCTCAAGGATTAAAACCTGTTGTAACTTCTTCTTTGTGTTTCGCTAGGCCTTCTTGGATAACCCCTTTGTGTATGACTTTCAAAGTCGCTTTTGTTCCTGTTGTTAGCTCTGCAATTCACATCTTTATGTCCAAAATTATTACATGCATAACATAAACCAAAAAAGATAGTTTTATACCTAGGAGTTGAATATCTTCTGAAAGGAGGTACTCTTATGAATTATTCTTCTTCCTGAGGCCTATTTGTCAGTTATTGATTATGAAATCTGAATCTTCTCGGTGGAGGAGTGTCCCTGTAATATTTCTTGTATATCTTCCTATCCCCCTTGATTGTTTCTGCAAATATTTTTGGATATGTTTCTTGCTCTGTTGTTTTGGAGCTCGATACTTTTTCTTTCTGATTGTATCCAAGTCCGAACTTGTCATGATGAGATTTTTGACTGCTGATAATGTCATCCAAAAATTTTGAGATGTTCTGCATATTTTTCTTTTGAAGATCCTTTCTTAATGTGACAATCTTTTCTTCCAAATTTCCAATGATCTTATATTTTTCTTCTAGTTTTTCTTTGAGTGCTTCTTCAATTCTTTTATCTTCTTCTATTTGAACCTTCAAATTTCTGATCATTTGTTCTAGTTATTGAGTGTCTTCTTTATTGTCTATTTTTGCTTGTAGTATCTTATTTTTCTTCTTTTCTCTTCTGATAACTTATATGGCACACATTAATTCCTCTCGATAGTCAACTTCCGCCTCTTCAATTTATTCTCCGAATTATTTTTTGTCTTCTTCATATTCTTCTCTGGAGTCTTATTTATCAGAGTCTTCTACTACCATGAATACAACTCTTTCTATCTCACTGTCACTGACTTCATATCCATCTGATGATGAGATGTCTTCTTTGCTGCATAAGATTTTCTTGAAAACTTTCTTTGTGGTTCTTTTGCCTTTATATGTTTGTTTGAATTTTGAGTAACCTTCATCATTTCTCTTTTTCCTCTAAGGGAATTTGTTAGCAAAATGACCAATACCATCACAATTAAAACAAATTAAAGGAATATTACCTCTATACCTATCGTTGGTTCCCTTGTTCAGTCTTTTAACAAAGTTTTCCACTTCTTCATCATCTTCTGAGACGTCATTGTTGTTGCTATGTTCTTGTTTTTTCCTTCCCTTTTGCTTTGACTCTTTGGATTCTTTGAAGGATGTTTCTTTTATATCTGGATTTTCCTGTTCAGTTCTCATTTCATATGCTATGAAGATTCCATGTAATTCGTCCATGCTTATTGAGTTTAGATCTGACCTTTCTTCTAGTGATGATATCTTAGGGTCAAATATCATAGGAAGAGATCTTAGTACTTTTTGAACAATTATAGATTCTTTGATTTATTCTCCCAATCCTATGATTGCATTTACTATTTCATCAACTCGTAAAAATTAAGTTGAAATATTCTCATCTTCCTTCATCTTAAGTTATTCGAAATGACCACTATAAGTTTGAAGCTTTGTTGCTTTGAATTTTGAATCTCCTTCATAAATATTTTGAAGTTTGTCCCAAATATCTTTAGTGGATTTACAAAGTGCAAATTTCATGAATATTGTTTCACTAAGACCATTCAAAAGTGAATTTTTGGCTTTGGAATTATTCTGACCGAGATTCACTGCTTTGTCATTTCTTGGCGGAACAGTTAGTGTTGTGTATCCATCTACAATTGATTGTCAAATTTGAAATCCCTGTTCCTATATATATGTTTTCATCCTTATGCTCCAAAATGCATACTTCTGTCCATTGAACTGTGGTATTCCATTTTTATACAAGTTGTTGCTCTCCATGATCTACCTTTCAATGGTTAAACTGATTTCTGAAGGAACCTACTATGATACCAATTCTTGGATTACTGAGAGGGGCGGTGAATCAGTAATAGAGAAATTTAATCCTTTTTAACCATATAATCCAAGTGTTATATAAATGTAGCATTATCATCCAATAACTGCAAATTAAAAAATCAATGAACAAATGAACAATCATCCACATACATATTACACTAGTGTTTTACATGGAAACTCAAAGTGGGAGAAAACCACATAATTCTTTTTCTTATATGTCTTGCAGAATTACATTCATGGGAAGCACCAACTTCCTTTGTTTTCTAGCTGCAAATGGAAGGAGGATCCAATCCCCTTGTTTCTCAAGCTATAACATGAGGTAAGCTCCAAATCCCCTATTCTCTAGATACAACCAAAAAGAGGATACAACCCCCTATATTCTTCGGCTACAACAAGAATGTGGCTACAACCAACTGTCCTTGCCTCGTCCAACTGCCCTGAAGTATAAGTAGAATGACGGAACCACTATCACACTATCCTTGTGAGATATACCACTATAAACTTGTACCAATAAACCTGAACCTAACCATGCATCAACCTGTACCTCAACTTGTAATCAACCTGTACCATAAAAAAGTGCATCAACCATGCACCAACCTGTACCAAACAACCTGTAATCAAACTGTACCATAAAAGAGTGCATCCAACCATGTACCAAGTATGTACCAATCACATTTCAACTACTCATCAACTATTACTTATCAATATGTACCAACATCATCAACTATACACCTCATGTATGTGCCAACTCATCAACTACTTGTCTCAACCATGTGCCCAACATGTACATTAACAAAAATATCTCGTCAATTTCATCATCCAAATATGATTTGTAACTTTGTAATAGACCTGGTGTATATGATCACATACCTAGAAACCTTCATGAAATTTAACAACAAGAAACTAGCATTTTCATCAAACTTTACTTTAGTTTCACATGACTAGTTTTGGATTAGTCAACAACCTTAACTTGCAATAATCATAATTATGTAATTGTAATGAATAAAGATCTGAAAATGGTACACAATGTTTTTTAGTGTGTCTTATGAAATTCCTCCAGGTCTCACTACTTGAAACCTCTTAGAAAATGAGTTATAGAAAAAATGGCATAACTTGTTGAATTCTGGCTTATTCTAGAGAGAGACCTTGTAGAGCATGCCCTGCATGAAATATTTCTTGAATGGATCTGAAAATATTACATAGAGTACTAAAACTTGTACTCTAACCAACACATTTCATCTTACTGAATTTGGATCTGTTATGAAGAATCTATGACGTTTTTACCCGACACACATGTTTTAGACTAGTTTCAAGACTGGCCACAAACCCTATTTTCCATGGAGTGTAACTCCAAAAATACAACGACCCACAAGATGAAATTTGTACCAAAAATACTTGGATATGTTTCCTCAATTTCCTATCAATTTCATGGTCTAAATCATTCTAGAAAAAAATTTATTGTGAAAATGGTGAGATGACCTATAAATAACATACCTTAGAAAGCATCATCAAAAGAATTTATTCTCCCTTGAATTCCAGCCTTCTTTTCTTCACCTTCCCTATGAAATTCAGCTTAGATATCCTTTGGTTACTTCATTCACCTATATATATTCAATATGCTCAAGTGTGATATAAAATGAGAGAGACTTGCCTCTTATTTATACTCTCCAAATATCTTCCTTATAAGCATCTTCTAGGTCACTTGGCCCATTTCTAGGTCACTTAACCCATTTCTAGGTCACTTAACCCATTTCTAGGTAACTTAACCTATTTCTAGGTCACTTAACCCATTTATAGGTCACTTAACCTATTTTACTCATTATTAGGGTTAACCACTTTCCATAATTACAAATTTCTCCATTACTTTATCATTTAAATATTTCTCCTTGACTTTGTCACCTCACTTTATCATTTAAATAATCTTATTTGATTTTGTCACTTCACTTTATTATTTAAATAATCCTTCTTAAATTTGTCACTTTACTTTATCATTTAAATAATAATTTCTTCTTTGCAAGCTCTTTGACTTCTTTGACCTTTTGGGGCTTCAATCCAACATATGAGGGTCCTTCAACTTCGTAAGGCCATAACTCTCAAACAGTGAGGAGTTATGTGACATTCCACATACCACAATAAATGACATGACATTTACTCTCCATATACAATAGTATTACCTTCAAATATATTAAAACTCATACCATTATACATGAAACAACCTTGGGTCCATTACCCAAACCTTTGTTCTACCGGAATTTTCTACCGAAATTTCTTCAAGGGTTGACATCAATGACAACCAACCTTAATCAACACTCTTTTCATTTGTCCTCCTTTGGTCCTCTACTTGATCTGCCATTTTGGTGACACTTGGGCGCTATCTGTTGGTTCCTATAAAACTACACTTTGTTTTGCCCAACTGCACTATCTCCTTCCACCGCAAGTCGGAAGGAATGTTGTAGTCCATCATCTATTTAATTAGTATCTCCAAGTCAATTCAAGAGGCATACATCATGACTGGAAGTCCAATATTTATTCTCTTGAATTGATTCAAGATCTCAAAATCTGTGATCAGATATTCCACCAGGGTTGCTTATTTTAAGTTCTCCTCTAGGATTTCAAACTTGGAATCATCCATTTTGCATTGGGTGAGGTGAGAGTTGTATTCCTCATGATCATACAATTTTCCTTTTCCATCCCAAAATGGTGGGAGGCATTTGATGAACAACTCTTCAAATAGATCTTTGAATTCTTGTATACTCTGCTCCATCTGTATGGCCTTGGTATGGACTAATTTTAGTAGCTTATGCTTGGCAATGAGCCTCCTCACCCAGATGATCAATGTAGTCCTATCTTTGACCCCAATGGTATGAAATTATGCATTAGGGATGGAATTCAACAATTTTATATCATTTTGGGCCCACTCTGAAGGTTTCTTTGCTAGGGTCTCATTTACAATAGTGCACCTGCTTTTGGTTTTGATGTCCATGCTATATTTGTCATTAATGAAGTTCAATTAAGCTATGAACTTGGCAGCTTCATCAAGAATAGAATCTTAGATGTCTTTGGCTCCCTGCAATAGTCCTTTTCTTCTCAACCTTGTTTTCAACTTGTCCACTCTTTCCTGCAAAGCTTGATTCTCCTTTTGGAACTGAGCCATCCTCTCATCTTTTGTTTTCATTTCCTGCTTTAATTTCTCTATATCTCCCTTTAGAAATTTGATCTCTCCCACCTTCAGGCTGACTTGGGACATAGACTAGACAAGTCCTTTAGTGCTTGGCCCAACTTCTGCAGTAGAAGGTACAACAACAACCATGCTGCGTACTTTTGTCTTCCCTTGTAACTAGTTCACTTTTTCTTGCTCTAGCTGTAATACCTTGGCCTTGTAATTCAATGCCTCTTGTCGAAATTCCTCACTCTCTTGTTCTAGAGAAACCAATTCTGTTATTTTGGATGCTCTGTGGAAGAGATTTTTATTTTTTTCTTCAAGATTTGAATCATCTTGTCTTTTTCTTCTAAGGAGGATTTCACTCCTTGAGGGCCTTTAGATTCCAGCCACTTGACATGTGTTTTCCAAGCTCTATTGGATGCTTTTTCTTGCCTCAAATTCCATTCTAATTTAATTCCATAAGTTGAAAACTTTGAATTCTTCAGACTCAGATCCAATTAATCTGAATACAACATGTGACTGGTATTCCTGTGGAATTTCACTTTGTCAGGAGCATTGATGTTCTCATATTTTAGCTTGATCTCAGATACTTTATCCTCATTTTCAACTGCTATATTGAATGTATTCTTCTCTACATCTCTCACTGTGAACAAAGAAGACTTATGGTGAGATATATTTTCTACCTCAGGGATTAACTCCCTCATTTCATTCATAGCCAAGTTTCATTTCTCAACATATTGCATTGCCAAATATTCTTTATATTGATAGGCTGCTCCAGCTGCCTTATCAAAGATGTGATTTTTGCTGCTGAAAGTTCTTGAGCTTCCTTCACTTTGGATCTTGCTCCCTTTCCCAGATTATACATTGCTAATTCCCCTCTCCACCATATCCATATTCACTTGTTCTTTAGGCTCTTCCTCCTCAAGATCCACTATCTTTGGGGATTGTGTGATCTTCATCGTTTTAGGGGAATTTTGCTCACTATTGGTGCCCAGGGCCTCTAAACTGCTCCTTTTTCCATAAACACTTAGCTTGGGAACTTTAAATATCAGATTCTGAGGAGTCTGATGTATTTGAGTTTTTTGCAAGGTTTCCTCCACTCGCTGTGTTTGAGCTGGTTGCAATATTGCTTTCATATCAGCACATGCATCTAGATTTATCAATTTGTCAAATCCCTCAACATGTTCATGATCATAGGGTCATGTTTTTTTATCAGTCTTATCTTGGATATGATCTTATGTGGATCATATATTCTTCCCTATAGCTTTGCAAATCCAAAGTCCTTGAGATTGGCATGGATATGAGATAAGCATGATCTAGTTTCTACAATGAAGGGTCCAATGATGAAAGGGAATTTGAGGTTGTATGCCTTGTGTAGTTTTAGGAAGTGATTTTTCTCTAATATGATTCTTTTCCTGATGAAATCGAGGGAAAATACTCTAGGTGTCAAAAAAATAGGAAAAATATAAGGGGATTGATGATAACCATAAACCCATATCACTATTGAGTGCATGAATAGAACCCAGTCCCCCACTCTGTTTTATGTATTTGGCTGTAAATAAATCCTCATGTCATCTAGGAATCTTGGCAGGTTGTTGATGAAAATCAGGTTGTAAACTCTAGACATGACCTTTTATTGATAAAGATGAGCATTATGATTCTTTTGCATTCAGTTGATATGAATGATGCTTCAGGGAACTCTCTCTTGTTTGTCTCCAGGAAAATCTTCAGCAAGTACATGTAATACCTAAAGTGTCTTAGTGACTAAAAATTCACTAGATGCTTGTGAATATTATCAACTATGAATCATCAAAGTTGATGAAAACTAACTGACTGGATTCTGAATAGAAAAATTCCAATAGAAAAAATAACATGACCTCGACCACATACTTGTCATTATCTAAACCTAAAATCTAAATCAATATAGAAAAAACCCATTGGACTTCAATAACTATGATATTTACACTCATTGGCATGGATAGACTTTCAGAAAAATTCTTCGGTTTGACAATTGTTTGCAAAAATAGGTCTTTGACTTCTGAGGGACATTCCCTGTAAACCATAATTAGCTTTTCTTCTTCAAGTGGTTTAGACATTGCGGAGGAGGACTCTGGTATGTCGAGGGTGCTTCGAATAGAGATACCCTCTACCCTACATAGGACCTCAGACCCTTGTTTATTTAAGAAGAATTTCTCTTCCTGTGAATACTGCTCTCCACACCAACCTATGAATTTGGGGAAGGGGAAGGCGACCTCGACATCGTAGGGGACTATGGTAGCCTAGACTGCTTCAAGGAAGGGTACTTGTTTCCCTACATTATCTAACAGATTATCTCTAGACACAGAGATGGGTGAAATGGATATTTCAGTGTCAAACACATCTGAATCTCTATCAATTAGGGCTTCTTTGTTTTTCATGGGATCCTTTTCTGCTACTGGCATAATGACAGGGTCCATGGTGGCAATGAAAAATACCTATAAATGAGAAGAAAATGCATGATTTTGGTGTATTGTTGATCTTCAGTTTGAATGGCGTGGTCGCACCAATCTTCCAACATTCCAGTAATTTGAAAAATAATAAAATAACGGCACTACTACATATTGTAAAAATTCCAACATTTTATTTGCGGCGTTATGGACAAAATTGTCCATATTGTCGCAAAATAGAGGAAATTTATAAATAAAAAAAATCATGTTGCCCGATAACGTCGCTCTTACCACGTTGACGTCTCTCTTTCCACGTTAACGTCGGTCTTGCCACGTTAACTTTGCTCTTGCCACGTTTTCCACTGGAACGTCTCTCTTTCCATGTTTGTGAAGATGTATGTCTCTCTTGCCACGTTAACGTCGGTCTTGCCACGTTTTCCACTGGAACATCGCTCTTGCCACATTTGTGAAAATGTATATCACAATTGCGACGTTTTGGAAACTAGGTTTTACCCTCCAATGATCACCTTAGTATGTTCACCAAGTCAAAATACCAACGGTCACTTAGGACTTTTTTACGTCGGAATTGCAACGTTACAAAATCTATAAATATGTTGCATTTGACAGATGTTGTGACAAGTTTTCTATAATAATGACGCTTCAAAAAGGGTTTGCGGGTCTTCTCGGCGAACAAAAAATAGATATTTGTTTCAGTATAAGTCTGTGGGGAAGAATGTCAGAAAACATTAGAGCTGGGAAAAGAATTAAAGAGGGTGAAAAGGGTGACGGTAAATGTTATTTCCCTTGCAAAAAATGTTGTACTAGACGTCCCGAAAGAGTTTTAATAGCAACAACTACAAAACATTGTA
>ML778173.1:398775-413070 GCA_009831015.1 Picea engelmannii | reverse complement strand
ACTAGAGGTCACAATATGCTATATTATAGGAACTTTTTACTGGTAAATGTTATGGTTGATCTCTTTGGAAATGGATGATAAATTTTTTATTGTTTTTTCCTACTATTTAGGGATATTGTGTGTCTTTCTTGTATAGTTCATAGACAATTTTAGGAAACAACCATTGTTGTTTCAGATCCACATCTTATTCATCACTTAATAATAGATGGAGCTTGCTGAGATGACAGGTTATCACCTTCAGATATCTTTTTTGCATGATATTATTTTCCTTGGGGATGATGCAAAACTACATATGTGGATTTTTTTCAAACTTCCTTTAACATCTATATTATTCTCCCCTCTCACAATTTTCTGGAATTACTGTTTTTTTATGGAAACATGGTATGCTTGAGAAAGCAGAGTCTCGTGGCATATTTTCATTATTGTGTGAAATAAATACAGAACTCAAGGACATGACTTCTAAAGCATACTTAACAATATTCACAACATAAACATACGACGTTTAAAGTATAATACATTCGTCATATAGAAATCAAAGAAACATAAAATAGAATGTGAGTAATCATGAAATTTCTGTTTGGTTATGGTTCTGGTACATTTTTTCAAGGCATCCTTGACACATCAACTCTTACCTTGAAATGGTGAGCACATCATGCATTTATGCTAGATATTTCATTTCCTCTAGAATGTCCCTGAGGGAGATGTCTCCAAGGATGTGTGGGTCCTCCTCCACAAGGATGGATAGCATTGATTGTAATCCTAGTTTCTCCTAGTCTATATAGGAGATGCTAGGCGGACCATTGTGTTGGTTAGATTATTTTTGTTTTGAGATATAACAATGTAATTATTCTTTCACTTTTCAATAGAAGATGGATGCTGTGTTGAGCATTGAGTTTTTTGTTTGCGTTGTTCGTATTTCCGGCAATATGTGTTTGTAGATTACCTTATTCAGAAGTTGCTCTTTTTTTGAAGGTTTTCAGTTTTTAGCTACCTAGTATTGTTTAGGTTAATTTCGAATGCAAAATCTGGTTACCATGATCTGAAATTAACATTGTATCAGAGTACGTTTCCTGAAATTAACAAATTTAGTTTATGTTGGTAACTTGCCCATTCATGCTGATTTGAGTATCTCTGGCATGCTTGAAGGCTTGAACTAAAGTTTGTTCAACAAGTCATCAAGTTCATAAAATAATCATCGTACAAATATCAACTGGCATATTACTATTTATTTACTGTGTAGTTTGGTTTGGACTTTTAACCTTCTGCTTCACAATTTTGGAGGTTCATGTTAATATCTTACATATTTCTTTGGTTACCTCTGAGGCTCAAAATTAAGGAGCTCTAAATCATGGACAAAGCTCAAAGGTTGGCATTTTAGTTAAGTTTTATATATCCTCGACACTGTAGGCAATATAAAATCTTTTCTTCATCTGAAGAAAGTGGTTCATGTACTCCATGAGTGTTATGTCAAACCCCTTTGCATACACAGAAGAAAGGCTTATATAGAGCATATAGCGCTTGGAATTGGAACATGGTTTGGTCCAGTTTTATCATTACTCCTGTTCTTAAACATTGAGAATTCTTAACCTTAAGGAGAAACTTTGGAAGTGCTTTTCAGGGAAACTGATGTTCTCTTGATATGTGATAACTTGTCTATGTTCGACATTGAAATGCCATAATGGTTATGATATTATTAGTTGGTAGGTTTGATTAATTTTGTATGGTTCTGCTATGGACATCATTTAAAGAAGAGGACATGAACATGTAGTTAGACACAAGTTCATTTTTAAAGTGATTTTCCATGCACAAATTTTGCATACCTCATATTTTAGGTATTCATGCTTGTGTAGATGATACCAAGAGTAATCTCATTAGGATAGAAGCTATAAAAACATGTTTCGTTGGGTAAAAGTTTGAAGGATCTATTAGACGTGTATGAACTTAATGTCAGTTCATTCACCATATTGGGTCTTTTTATCTCTTAGACACTCTCGAAAGAAAAAAACCAACTTTTAGTGCGAGGGAAAGCCTAAGGAAACTATTAAGTGGGTCACTAGCTGACACCTATATGACTTACTCCTCCTTTGGGCTTGGAATGACTATTAGTTCTTGATATTGATATTGTATTTTTTTTTAAATACCTACACAAAGGTGGCAATTGTGATGTCTTTCACTCTCTTCCCGTTGCTATTTCCACGTCCAAGACGTCTCTCTTTCCACCTCCAAGATTTTCGCTCCCATAGCAACCACGTCGAAGCTAATACCTCGTCCCGTCGGTCTTGCCACCTTCAGAACGTCTCTCTTGCCACCTATGAAACATCTCTCTTGCCACATCTGAAACGTCTCTCTTGCCACGTCTGAAACGTCTCTCTTGCCACCTTTGAAACGTCTCTCTTGCCACGTTTGCAACGCCGGTCTTGCCACGTTTGAAACATCGGTCTTGCCACATTTGAAATGTCTCACTTGCCACATTTGCAACGTCTCACTTGCCACGTTTGAAATGTCTCACTTGCCACGTTTGAAATGTCATTCTTGCCACGTTTGACACATCGGTATTGCCACGTTTGAAATGTCGTCGGAAAAACGACATCATGTGAAATGATTTTTGAAGGGGTCCGAGGTTTGTCAGTCTTCCAACAATAGAAAGTGGCAATTGCGTCGAACATGCCGTCAGAATTTGACCCAAATGAAGTAGTACGGTGAGTGCNCCCTCATATACTTTTTCAATTTTGGGGGTGAGGTGAATAGGTTTGGGGCATCTCACTTATGGCCCCAAAATGAATCATGCGGCGCTACGTGTTCCTGACCCAAAACCATGATTTACTTTTCAGCCCGCTTTCGGGAATTATCCTCTGCGCAAGTTCTTCCCTCGAAACAACCCTCCACCATTGACATGTAGTGCCCATGATCTATGACCTATAGGGTCCCATCAACTCCTCATTCCCACTATATTTAGCCTCCTCCCTCTAGATATAGCCATGTATTCCAGTTTATCATGCCTCCACCTTAGTTTAGCACCTTTCTAAGACTTGAAAACCAGATCTCCCACAGAAATTTGTTATGGTCATAACATGGGCTCCAATTGGGGATGTTATCCTCTCTACAAGGTAGAAAAGAACGACAGTCCGATTTCCTACCCATTGGGCTATGATTTATTCCTGCAACTAAAATTACCAACATTTATTTAGAAAACTCAAAATCTACTAAGCATAACTCAGGGTCTTCACCTCGGGCTTCAATTCTGTTGATTTAGTTTCAACTACTTCAACTGAAACAACAAAATGATTATATACAATGAATGGAAAGGGTGATGATTCCTTTAAACGATATAATGTTTGAGGAACCTTCCATTTACAAGTCCTCCTCCAACGATGTCTCCATTACTTTCTTGCATCAGATAAGCATTATTCCCATGGTACGCCACGATTTTGGAAGGTCCTAGCCATAGATGGTCAAATTTCCCATGCTTTCCCTTGTCTTCATTTCTGGCATCCCATATCAATACCAAGTCTCCCACTTTGAAATCATCCTCCTTGGTATTTTTGTCAAAATCCTTTTTAATATTATCTTGGTGTAGCTGAGCATTACTGAAGGATTTTTCTCTTGTTTGTTGGACATTGATCAGTTCATCTTTTCTTCTTTGAGTGGCATCTGTTTTAGCATCCTTCTCCTATAACAACCTCATCACGGGAAACCCTAATGTAGTAGGAAAAATTTCTTTTGTGCCATAAACAATCTGGAAGGGTGAAGTGGAAATGGATCATTTTGGAGTGATCCTATCAGCCCATAGTGCATGGATGAGCTTTTTGTGCCAAGATTTTTTGTTATCTTGCAGCAACATTTTGATAATTCTGGTTAATCTCTTATTGGATGACTCAACCATCCCATTTCCTTGAGGGTAATAAAAAGTGGAGTGGACAAGATTATGTTGTAGTCACTACAAAATTTCTTCATATTTTTGGACTTAAATGTTGTTGCATTGTCTATAATGATTTTGATTCGACACCCAAACCTAGACAAAATATTGTCTTCCAAAAAATGGATGATAACAAGATTTGTGGTCTGCCTAGTGGGAACTGCCTCAATCCACTTAGTGAAGTAATCTGTGGCTGTCAGAATCCACTTGTGCTGAGCTGAGGACTGTGGATGAATTTATCCTATGAAATCAAGGCTCCATTGTCTAAAAGGTGCTTCAATAGAGATGGGTTTCAATGGAAAAGGCTGCAATTTTTGTTTCCCATCAAAAATTTGGAATTCGTGACATCATGAAACCTCTTTATAGACATCAGAAAAATGTTAGGCCAATAGAACCCATCCCTCAATATCTTGTGCACAATAGTTTTCCAATAATGATGTCCTCCACAGTCACCCTTATGGAATTCTCTGATGGTCCTCTTTGCATCCTCTTCTAGTGAACAACTCAAAAAAATACCCCCTAGATCCTTCCAATATAGAGATTGATTTACCATACAAAACTTTGTTGATTTCATCTTTAAGAACCTGGCCTTAGTTTTACTCAATTCAGGTGGAGCCTGCAAATTTCTCAACACATAAATGATATCTACCTACCATGGGGAGTCAAGGAATCTTTGGGATATCTGGGGGACTCTTTCTTTTCCTGAATCTGCTGACAAATTAGAAATGAAATTTATTCCCAGAAGTTCACAATTTGTTTGTGCCATCAACTTGGCCAACCCCTGCCATTTGATCAACTTTGTAGGTTTGATCTCAAGGTTATATTCTAACAACACAACTATCCACTTTCCCCTTTTCCCTCAGGATTAGGATGAGTTAAAATATCTTTCACAGAACTTCTAGGCACATAAGTAGTGGTATGAGAATGCAAGATATAAACTTTGAACTCATTTAGGGCTTTGACCAATGCACATGCCTTCTTTTCCATGATATCATACTTAAATGGGGAATTCCTCAATGTCCTACTATAGTATGCTATAGGTTTCTCAAAATTTCTCTCATCCTTTTGTAGTAAAACACCAGAAATGGTGTGCTCTGAGGAAAAAGAGAACAATATAAAGTATTTTTCAAAGTTAGGATTGGCCAGTACTGGGGCCTTGGCCAATGCCACTTTATTTCTTCAAAGGATTTCCTGGCTTCTGGGTTCCACTTTATCTCATTTCCTTTCTTGAGCATGTTAGGGATGTACTTTATGATTTTAGATAGGTTAGGGATGAATCTTCTCAAAAAATTCACTTTCCCTAGGAAAGATTTCACTTCTTTTTTGCTTCTAGGTGTGCCAATTTTTAAGATCCCCTCAAATCTGATGGGATCTATCTTTATCCCCTCCCTTGAAATAATGTGTCCCAATAGATTCCCTTCTTCCATGCCAAAATTTGACTTCTTGGGGTTCAATGAAATGCCAAACTTTCTGCACTTCTGAAAAGCCCTTCTTAAATGCTTGAGATGTTCTTCATCAAAAACTGAGTACATAGTGATATCATCTAAGTAGATAACAATGGATTTTTCCTTTTCATCAACAAAAGCTATATCCATATCTCTTTGAAATGTTTCCCCTGCATTCATGAGCCCAAAAGGAATCTTGACATACGTGAATGTACCCCATGGTCTTGTGAATGTTGTATTTTCCTGATCATCAGGGTGCACCATGATCTGATTGTACCCAGAGAAACCATCCAACATTGACATTTTCTAAGAACCTACCACTTTCTATAGAATGTGATCCATGTTAGGCAGTGGGTAGTTTTCCTTGAGAAACACCCTGTTAATATTTCTAAAGTCCACACACAATTTGATCTCCCCACTCTTCTTTTTGACAGGCACCAGATTTGCCACCCTTTTGGAAAACCTTAAAGACACTATGATATTGGCTTCAAAAAACTTATTTATCTCTTTTTCAATCAAGGGAAGCAACAAAGTATTTATCCTTATTAATTTTTGTTTGAAAGGTTTGTGATCTTCTTTAATTGGGATCACATGATGAATTACCTTGGTGTCATAAACTTTCAGATATTCATAGCTCCATGCAAAAACATCAGGGAATTCTTTCATCAAATTTATATATCTCTGCTTGACTTCTGGGCTGAGTGTTTTGGACAACTTAATGATCTTGGGACCTTCATGAGTCCCAATGTTTCAATCTTCAACATCCCCTTCATTTATTGTAATATTTGGACTCCTGGCCACATCATTGTTATCAAAGAGTTTCTCCAATGGGACCAAACCCTTGGGAATGATGTTACTCTTCAACTGCACTATATCTCTACCAACAATCTGATTTTTGAAGTAACCATTATTTGTGAAAATAGATGCATCCACCTCTTCATCACAATATTCTTCATCAATGCTCAAATTTTCAAATCCATCTTCCATTTTGAGGAAACTTTCTATTTTTTTATCATCTTCAAAAACCTGTCAGTATTTAATATTATCAGACATTATTGGTATGTGTTTGATCTCAACTTCATATCCCTTGCTAGGAAAGATTGGAATTTTGAATACTAAAGCTGAAGTGGAAAGGGAATCAACAATCTGATTTTGACCCCTTGGAATCATTGAGGGTTTGTATTCTGAAACTTCTTCAAGTAGGTCAAGCACTGTATTCATGTATTCTCTCAATATGGGGTGCTTGGATTGATATATTCCCTTCACCTGATTTATGATAAACCTTGAATCCCCATCAAAAACTATCCTCTTAGCACCCATTTCTTTTAAAGCTTTCAATCCTAAAATCAATACCTCATACTCAACCATGTTGTTTGTGCAATCAAAAGCTAGCTTATAAGAGCACAGTTTTGTAGCCAGTCTAGGGGGGTTAATCCACACACCAACACCTGCTCCCTCCTTGTTGACAAATCCATCAAAGATCATGCTCCACATCTCATTTTTTGCATTGTCCTACTACTCTGAAAACTTCTCAATCTGCTGATCATATTTATCTTTGACAACCATATCAATCTCTAGCGCTTTCTCTTCAAAAAACATATCATTGAAGAAAATAGAAGACCCCAACTCAGTCTCCACAAAGTAGATGGGATGGTTATTCAATTGTGACTTGTTGTTGACCATGTGTTTGAGCAAAACCTCTATGTACAATCTCCTATCTTGACCAAAGACAAGGATGGTGGTGTATGATATATCCATCTAAAGAGTTCCCTTCAACTTTGCAACCCATGACCTGGATAACAGCACACCAAAATTGGGAGGGATATCAACAACCACTACATCCATGACCATATTATTTGATGGAATTTGAGACAAAGACACCACCAGATATTTGATTAGTCCTAAGAATTTCACCTTCCTTGAATCAAAGGAGAAAATATCTTTTTAAGGCCTTGTGATGTCAAGGCCCAATTGGTCCATGACCACCTTGGGCATTAGGTTATGGGATGCTCCTAAATCCAACATGGAATTGTGCAGATTCATATCATGGATCTTCAGGCTGACATAGAAAGGGGGAACCTCTTTAGCATCACTATTTTCCTCTACACGTGGGCCAAATAAGATGTCAGGGTGATCATCTTTTATGTTCAAAGTGTCAGAAGTTTGTTCCTTCTTAAGCATCTTGATGATTTGATTTCTATATTCACTGTTCTTGATCAATTCATTGAATGGTACAAAAATCTTAATATTTTCCATCTCACTTTCAAGATTAAAGGAGGATGATGTTTTCTCTACCTCTTTGGTGATTGTATCCTTTCTTGTTTCAGGTACCTTTTTCTAGGATTCTTCCTTCTGCTTTCCTTTATCTACAACCTCTTTTGTAGTAGAGTCCTTTTTGGGATGAATTGAAGAAGGTTTGTTATTATGAGCTTCTTTGGTAGGATTTCCCTTTGGAGGGTTTGCAGGCACTTTCTAGTTTCAAAGATTATATTGTCTCTAGAATTGCATGATGGCATTCTACAACCCTATTTGGTAATATTCTCTTTCTACTGACAACCTAGCATCATTTTCCTGCATGAATATTTCATTATCATCCATGAACTGGTCATGTTCCTCTGTAGTCAAAAACGCCTATGTGTCTATTGATATTATGGTAGTTGCGAGAGGTATTTACCTCCACGTGTAAACCTAACGAGGATAGAATACTCCAAGAAGGAAGAAGAAACCCTAATGAGTTGGATAATAACCCTAGAAGACTTGTCGACTCAAGAAGATAATTTATATTAGGTTATTATCCTCCAAGAGAAGAAGTCGGCTAGAAATAATAATATATATTGAACAGATAGATACCCAAAATGAGAAGTTAGCCCAGGCAGTTAGCCAGAATTAGTATAAATACAGGAGGCCAGTTCTCATTCTGGCAGGCAGTCTCAAAATTGCAAAGCAACAACTTGTGCGCACTGCAGTGCCCAGTCTTGTGTGTAGATTTGAGGAGATCTGGCATTGCAGTTGTTGCAGCTAGCAGATCACATTTGGCTTGGACTATCTCTTGGTTAGGGTTTGGACTATCTGATTATCTCTTGTTGGTGTGCTATCCTTGGGGAAAGGTGTGCTACCCTTTGTTTGGCTATCTAGCCTAGGTTTTTCTTCTAGGGTGATTCTTTGTCAAGGTTAAGGTGCTAAGAGGGTGGCTTCAGCCTATGGTTGGGTGACAATAGTGATATTGTCAATGGTAAAACAAGCACATCAATTATATTCTAACAATTTATGGGCCCACACCTCCTTCATTCAGTGTAACTGCTGGAAGGAAACATAGCCGTAAGGATATTGAGCTCATTGAAGAACTGTCACTAAGGCTTCTATCAGGAGCAGTCACCATAGCACTGTTGCTAGGGTTACTAGCACATGCAGTTATAGAAACCCTAATCCTCTCATTGAGGCACCTTAAGTGAAGGTATTGACCTAATTTCAAGATAGATTAGTGTGCCCTAGCCTAACACATCTCCTGATACTCTCAGCAAGCCAAGACATCAAGTTTGATTTTCTGGTCAAATCTAGGGTTGACCAAGTCAAAGAAGCCATGACTTGCTCTATGAAGTCAGAGAACAAGTTAGATGGAGCTTCTAACTTTAGAGCGTGGAAGACAAGGATTGACCTCATCCTTGCCAAGAATAAAGTGTTGGATATCGTGAAAGGAAATATCGTGGAACCATAGTTTGAAGAAGGAAAAGAGAAGAAACCATAGAACGTTGCAGTTATGGAGAAGTTCAAAGATGGTGACATCAATGCCATGAGTATCATAGTGGAATCTATAAAAGACCACTTGATACCCTACATCTCCCATCTTGACTCATTGAAGAAGATGTACGATGCTCTAACAAATCTCTTCTTGGTCAGAAACATTGGACAAGTTATGAGTCTGAAGAATGAGCTCTGTGACATGAAAATGAATGATGAGGACAACATAACATCATATTTTGTGAGAATCTCTCAGTTAAGAGATCAACTACAAGTTATTGAAGAGATAATCTTAGAGAAGGATTTGGTAAACATAGTACTCAATGGTCTTCCCAAGACGTGGGATCCATTTTCCACAAGCATGGACACAAGAAAGGAGTATCTGACATTTTAAGAACTTTGGACTTGTGCTCAAGAAGAATCTAGGATCAGTGCAAAAGAGAAACCCCAAAGGAAGTATGATGATCAAGCCTTCACAGCAAGATTCAATAATTTCAGGAACAAAAGGAAGTTTGGTTCAAGGAGGAAGTCAAATAAAGAGAAAGACATTTCAAAAGTAAAATGCTTCAACTGTAGAAAGTATGGTCAATACAAGAATCATTGTCCCGAGCTAAAGAAAAGGAAGGAGAAACACGAAGCATCAATTGCCGAAGAAAAGGAACCTACAAAGAAGACTAAGCAGGATGAAAGAGACTTCTTCTTCTAAAGGTAACAATACTCTTCTTATTTCTTGTACATATCTTGTTTGTATCATCTCTATACATATATTGTATATCTATCTCTTGAAAGATAATGTGTTCCAAGAAGAACTTTACCTATGGAAGAACAACAAGATAAGGATTGATATCATTAGATAATACACATTAATGGATGAAATACATCAAACAAATCATGTGGAAGCTATTGCAAGATAAGTCGAATCAATCATGAAGAGACTTAGAAGAAGAAAAGACAGAAAGAAGTCAACAATCAAGAGGAAATTAGAGAAACACTTATGACGTTTTGTAGAAGACAACAAGATGGAAGCATGGGCTCTGTTAGATAGAGAGAGACAATTATATATTGCAGAAGACAATAAGGATGCACATGGAAGCATGGACTCTGTTAGACGGAGGGAGATGATTATATGCACTCATACATGAAGCAAGGATTAGGAGGGATCTAATCGTATGATCCATTAAAAATTATGAAGTATGGTAGCAGCCATGAAAGACAGTAGTGTTTAGTTCAACCATAGAAGAAGACCTCTTCGAAGAAAAGCCTTAAATTATCCCTGGTTGTCCATCCAGATCCGTGATCCTATGATAAAAGAAAGAAGTGAAATCTTTAGGGCATGGAATCTATAAGAAATTCCATGGACCCAAGAGCTACAAGGAAATTCCAAGAAAGAAAGAGAATCTAGAACAACCAGTCATTGTATCAAGAATCACAATATTGCCAGCCTAATATGAACTCAATAAAAGCAATCAAGCAGAGGAACTGAAAGTCGTGATGAAGAATAGGTATGGAAGACTTATGAAAGCATTGAGATATCTAGAAGTAGAGGTTCTCCTATATGGAGGGAGAAGACTATAAAGATTACTTGTTCCATTAAACCAGACATATCTCTACTTGAGTCATTATATCATCTGCAACATCCATGAGTTGGAGTTCTACATCAGATAAATGCAAAGACTAATTGAACAAAGAGCGTATGAAGAGAAACCTCAAGACTTTGAGGCATACCAGAAAGAGACCCTTGTATGCAGATGGAAAAAGATAACTCGGTGGAGAACCTCCAGTGCACAACAGAAGCGTGGTGAAGATTTTCTATAACAGAGACATTGTATCAAGATGATTACTCAAAAGATCAAATCTCATCATGACAAAAGAAGTGCCACATGGATATGTTCCAGTTTTCCAACAATGATATATTTTATTGATCAGAGCTACATGAAGCCTTCAAGGAAGACCGGTGCTCTAGAACGAAGTACATTTGAAATCAAGCATTAAATTATCCGTGATGAAGTTCAGAAAGGAGAAAGAGGTTCTCCAATACATATCTCCACAGATGAGAAGATAAGAAGACATTTTGGTAAAGCCTCTATCCAAGATGAAAAAGTTTGCATACTCAAGCTAGAGCTCGTGGAGATGACTTCCTTATTGAAAAAGGAAGAGATGACTCCTAGGTTGGGAGGGAGCACTGATATGTATTGATTTATGGACAGTCATTTTTCAGTTCGAAAAATGGTCCAAGATGAGCAGTTTCCTTTCCAGTTCGGAAATTGGATTGAGATTTCTGACGGACAATGATTTCTCATTGTAGTTAACATGGGAAATGGTCCAGATTGTTGATGTATCATAGACAGCAAATTCCCATTGTGCTTAACATGGGGAGTGGTCTAGGGAAGTCTCTCTTCTTGAGGGTTACTCAAGAAGACTGGCCTGCCTCACCAGACAACGATTTCTCATTGTGGTTAACATGAGGAATGGTTTGTTTTGGAGGTTGGTACAGGATAGTCTTTTCCTCTTGTGGTTAACAGAGGAAATGATCAAGAAAATCATTCCTTAGGGTTTACACATTCTCTCTAGGGTGCATTTTGATTAGTGTAGGAGGAATGGATCAGGGTGGGGAATGGTCTAGGCTCAGCAATCAGGGATAGTCATTCCTTAGGGTTTATACATTCTCTCCAGGGTGCACTTTGATTAGTGTAGGCAGAATGGCCCAAGGTGGGGAATGGTCCAGATTCAGAATACAGGATAGTTATTCTTCCTTGCTTTAGAAGAATAGTCCAGATATCTCATTGTTCTACTCTGAGGGCAGATATTCTTTCAGATATCACAGATGTGAGTGAAATATTGGCCCAGATCATTCAATTTATATCATAACATTGCTTCTGTGCAGGTTGATATCAGATGATTGTTATGAATATTGTATGGCTATACGTTGCTGATCAAGTACTTGTGTGTTACTTAGTGTGGTAGTGTAACACTGGATTGTAGTTATGTACTACTATGAATAGACACAGTTGTGTTCTATTTTTTTTTGATTTCCTTGAAGACTATCAACAGTATTGGAAATGATTATCAGTTAGATGGATAATCAAAGGACAGAGATTTCCCAGATGGAAAATGGTTTAGAGAATTTACTCTTCTAGATTAGAAGAATGGCTCTTGTATCACTCTGTGGAGTGAGGATCATATCTGATTACTCATATAGAGTATGGTTTCAAGAGATGATGCAGTTGATGACACTGATGATGATGATGGTGCTCATGATCTAGTCTATACAAATATGTTGATGCTATGTTAAGCCCTAATATTGGCTCATTACCCCTTAATTGGGGAATATTACATTAGTAATGTTATTTTATTTATGTCATCTTTATTCCATTAGTTGTAATTATACCTCCTAGTCTCCTATATATACCAAGGAGACATTTTCATTTGAAATCATATTGTACTTGAACATTTATGTGGGGTAAAAGAAGGTTTCCCCCTAGAAGAGGCTTATTATCTGAAATTATCTATTTTTCAAGGTGTTGAGTACTTATTCTAAGGTTTCTCTATGCTTTATTGATATTTATTTCTTAACATATGGTATCAGAGTTCAAGGTCTTGGGGTTTCTCTGCTACATCTGAGATACCTTGGAATTTTTTCTATAACTTGTTTTCTACAATGTTTCAGAAGGAACGTCTTGGAGGATATTTAGTAGATGGATCAAGGTAAATTGGATTAAAATTTCAGCTCCTGAGCCCTTAAAATTTTGGAGATACAACCTGTGCAAGATAGGATTATGGAATCATCATGAACTGAGTCATTGCGGAATTTTTTCTATACAATTTTTTCTGTAATTTTTTAGACCTTGAACTCCAGAGGATCTTCACAGAAATTAGTAAGGTATCTGTGGTAAAAATTTTAGCTTATGTTTCATCTTACATTTGTAGATACACCCTGTGGAAGATAGGGTATCTAACTAGTCCTACTGACTAGTCTCAAGAAGGTGTTCCAGGTAAAACAATCATAACTTCTTCCTAGAGTATCCAAATTGAGTGAGAATAATTTCATTGGATAGTGGAAAGTATTTAGTATTTATGGTACGAATTTCATAATTTTATATCAATTATTTTGTGTGGGGCACACTATACAAGTGAGATCTCCCAGAAAGGCCAAAAATCAACAAGTTATGGGGAAGTTACTGTAAATTCCACTTGTCACATCCAATTTTGATCAAACCTATGGCATTGTAGAGAAGAAATATCATAGAACTACATAAAATAAAGTTTCATACCCAGAAGGGTCGAAACTTGGGAGATACAATAGAAGAAAGATTGTCTAGCAGAACCACCTCAAAATCAAGGTTCAAAAGTGATACTTGGCCAACATGCCACCCAAAAAGGGAACTTATACACCAAATAAGTCTCTAGACAATCTTACTTGGACTCTTGATGAAGGTGAAGAAATGTGTAGGGACATAAATGATTTACAAAAGAAGATAGTAACAAAAGATGAACTACAAGAGATGGAAGCTAAGTTGGAGGCAAAGATGGATGGTTTAGAAGAGGAGATCATGGAGGTATTGAAATATTTCATAACAGATAAGACACCTGTAAGCGAAAATGCATCCCATGAAATTCATGATGAGGACACAAGGAAGGTGAATCAAGAATGGAGAAACTCCAACTTTGGGTTGAAGACCAACCACGTTCCTAATATCGATATGAGGAAGTTTGATGGCAAGGATCCAATCACATGGATACTTCAGATGGAGCAATTCTTTGATCTACATAATGTGCCACATACACAAAAGGTATGAATTACTTCTTTATATTTAGAACCCAATAATTTTTTATGGTATCAATGGCTTTGTTCTCACAAATCACTCGTCACTTGGACAATTTTCTCAGAAGAAATGATAGCACACTATGAGGATACAAGGAGCAATACCTTCTTTAGCCAATTGATAAATCTCAAGCAAAAGGGTTCAGTTACCGAGCACATTGAGAACTTCCAAAGATTGAATATAAAGGTAACAGATATTCCAAATGAGCACTTGATTGATGTATTCATAGAAACTTTAAAGGATAAAATTCAACATGAGGTTCACCTTTGGGAACCCAAATCATTGGAGAATGCATTTAAGGTGGCAAGAAATGTTGAAAGTAAAAATATGGCTATGGCTACTAGAAGGACCAATCCTAACATCTATAGAGAGA
>ML778173.1:358594-369119 GCA_009831015.1 Picea engelmannii | reverse complement strand
CTCTTCTCCAACTGTAGCTCTGAAACTTGCTCCTCAATGAACAAGTGAGTGTCTGTCTAAGTGAGGCGCTAGCCTCCTTATTTATACAATTTTGGCACGTGTGGAAGTGTCTCTTCACTGGTAGGGCCGACTTCTCAATCTGGGTGGTTATAACCACCTTTAATATATTTTGGGGCCTCTTTAATATATTCTGGGGCCAACTTCTTATTATGCCTATTACAATTATATTTTGACCAATCCGCAAAAGGGGATTTGGTCCTTTACAATAGACGACATGATCAATCTGCAATGGGGATTGATCTAATGAATAATTCCACAATAATAATTAGACTACACTTTGAAGTTACATTACTTCAAAACTCCCCCTTAACAAGAAGGGTATTCTTCAACAACATCATGCGAGAGAGAGGACAACATCATCAACAACATCAGGTGGGTGAGAGGACAACATCATCAATATAATCTTGTAACACTGACTGGTGTATCTATAAATCATTGGAAGTTTTTCTCATCGGCAACATCGACATTCTCAAAGGAATGAAATCATCCTCTGCATCAATATGGATTAGTATAAAACTAATACATCATCATCATAGCACAAGGCTGGTCACATCATCATAGCACAAGGCTGGCTCATCAACACAGCATGAGGCTGGTCACATCATCACAGCACAAGGATGGCTCATCATCTCAACACGAGGCTGGTCACTTCATCATAGCACGAGGTTGGCTCATCATCACAGCACGAGGCTGGAACATTATACAACAATTAAGCTGGAATCATAATACTGGACTAGATTTACGTCACAGGTATCAAGGTGGAAGCACAGTACTCATCTTGATTTTCGTCACAACAATCATGCTAGAAGAACAATACTGGATTGGATTTATGTCATAGCTATCAAGATAGAAGCACAATACTTGTCTTTCTTTTTGTCACAGCAATAAAGCTGGAAGCACAATACTGGACTGGCTTTACGTCACAACTATCAAGATGGAAGCATAGTATTTTTCTTTCTTTTCATCACAGCTATAAAGCTGGAAGCACAATACTCATCTTTCTTTTCGTCACAACTATAAAGATGGAAGCAAGGTACTAGACTAGCTTTACATCACATCAATTAAGTTGGAAGCACAGTGCTAGACATATCTCAACACAACAACTAGATTTGATTTACGTCACAGCAGTTAGGCTGGAAGCACAGTACTAGGCACATCTCAACACAACAACTAGATTGGATTTACGTCACAACAGTTAGGCTGGAAGCACAATACTAGGCACATCTCAACACAACAACTAGACTGGATTTACATCACAGTGGTGAGGTTGGAAGCACAATACTAGATATATCTCATCACAACACTACTCCCCCTTTTGAGGAAGGTCCTTTCAAAATATACCAAGCTTATCTTGAAAGTGTTCAAACTTTACACGAGATAGAGGCTTGGTCAACACATCAGCAACTTGTTCATCCATGCTAACGTACTGGATCTTTATGGCTCCTCTCTGCACCATGTCACAGATGTAATGATATCGGATCTCTATGTGCTTCGACTTGTCATGGAATACAGGATTCTCTGTCATCTTTATGCAGCTCTGGTTGTCACATAGGATCGTAGTTGCTTCCATCTCTAGGTCAAATAGACCAGTCAATAACTTATGAAGCCGTATAGCTTCGCAACTGGTAGAACACGCAACAATGTATTCTGCTTCCATTGTGCTGAGAGAAATGTTGGATTACTTCCTACTCTGCCATGAGATCATGGTTGATCCCAAGCTGAAACAACATCTTGAATTTCTCTTCCTATCAGAGACACTTCTAGACCAATCTGAATCAGTGTACCCACTCAATGTGAAATCATGATCTCCATCATAACTGAGACCACAATCTAATGTACCCTTAAGGTACCTCATCACATGTTTTGTAGCAACTAGGTGAACATGTCTGGGTTCTACCAGAAACTGACTCAACGTGTTCATGGAAAAACAAATGTCTAGTCTGGTGTTCGTCAGGTACATCAATGATCCAATGATCTGTCTATACAGCATGGCATCAATCAATTCTGGTGAAGTGTTGACCAGTAGCTTCAACTTCATTTTCATGGGTGTATTCATGGACTTGCACTCTAACATGTCAAATCTCTTCAAGATTTTGACTACATACTTCCCTTGGTTAAGGAATATCCTCTCTGGACTCTCCCATACCTCAAGACCTAATAAATAATGCATTAGGCCAAAGTCTTTCATCTCAAATTCTGAGGCGAGCCTCTTCTTACATTCAGTGATGAGATTTTCTTCTCTATTTAAGAATAAGTCATCCACATATTACAATAATATCACTGGCTCATCGTTCATAACCTTGAAGTAGAGGTTAGAATATGCTTTACTCTTGGTAAAGCCCAAGTTCGACAGGAAACTGTCTATCATGCCATACCAAGCTCTAGGAGCTTGCTTCAATCCATACAGATCCTTCTTCAGCTTGCAGACATGAGACTTCCTATCTTCAACTTCAAATCCTTGAGGTTTCTCTATATACAGTTCTTCTTCAATGACACCATTTAGGAAAGTTGTCTTTACATCCATCTGGTGTAACTTCCACTTCATCTTAGCTACAAGGGCTATGATGGTTCTGATCAAAGTGTATCTGGCTACAGAAGCGAATGTCTCTTCATAGTCAATGCCTTCCTTTTGAGAAAATCCACAAGCGACAAAATCTGGCTTTATACTTCTTAATACTTCCATCAGTAGCATGTTTTATTTTGAAGATCCATTTGGAAGATACCACATCCTTTCTCTTTGGTCTAGGAACTATTTCCCATACATCATTCTTTATTATGGATTGGTATTCTTGTGTCATGGCATCTGCCCATTCTTTCTTCTGAATGTCTTCTTCAAAGCAAGTAGGATATTTCTCTAGGAGATCACACATCAAAGCCATATAACTAAAGAATGGCTTAGGTATCTTCACCTATCTCGTGGTTCCTTCGGGAACACCATACTTCTCTCCATATTGAATGAGCTCTCTTGCCCAAGCAAGATTTATTTTATGGGAGGTCATCATCTGAGGAGGTTCTTGAAATTCTACTATGTCATGATCTTATAGAATTTCTTCATCAGGGCAAGTTACGACTTCCCTCACTGGTTTTGCAGCTCTGGTAACCTCCCTCATTGATTCTGCAACCCTGGGGATTACGGGTTCCTCTTCATATACTTCTTCAAGCTGGAATCTTCTCTATTTATTGAGAACTGAATCTTCATTGAAGGTCACATCCCTATTGATCTCAATGTGATGGTGACCTAGTATATAAATCCTGAAGGCCTTGGAGACCTCATAGTATCCCACAAATATTCCCTTCTTTCCTGAGGGTTCCAACTTGTTTCTCTTCTCTTTCGAAATATGTATAAATATTGGGCAGCCAAATATTTTGAGATTCCTTACCTCTGGTTTCTTTCTGGTGAACATCTCTTTTGGGTTCTTGAACCCAAGTGCACTATGGGACAATCGGTTTTTCACATATATGACTTTCATTGCTGCTTCTAACCATAATCACATTGGAAGATCTTGATCATGGATCATGGTCTTCACAGCTTCCATTATCATTCTGTTCTTTCTTTCAGCTACACCATTTTGTTGAGGATTATAGGGAGTGGTGAGATCCCTCTTGATCCCAGCATCTTTGCAGAAGTTCACAAAATCATTTTGAGGTGTATTCTCCTCCATTATCTGACCTGAGTATCTTGATCTTTCTTTCAGAAAGATTCTCTATCAAGGATTTGAATTCCTTGAATTTGTTGAACACTTCATCTTTAGATTTAAAAAAATACACCCAGGTCTTACAAGAATAATCATCAATAAATGATACATAGTATACATACCCACTAATGGAGGACGATGGAATTGGGCCACACACATATGAATGAATGATCTCTAGGACTCCTTCTGCTTTGATGCCTCTCTTCAGAAAAGGGTTCTTGATGTTATTCCCTTGTGCACATCCATTGCACACACCTTCATGGTCAACCTTGAGCTCTGGTAGACCTATGACAGCTTTGCATATGTATGGTAGCGCCTTGTAGTTGATGTGGGCTAATATTCTATGCTAGAATTCACATGGATTCTCAATGGCATGGGTCATGATAGCTTCTGAGTGATCCTTTAACTTATACAAACCACCTTCTTCTTTTCCAATGACGATTGCTTCATTTATGGTTTCTCCTTTAGTATGTTTCCTTTTACAACCTTCACTATAGCTTCCTCAGGGTCATTACTTGTGATCTAGAACAAGGTCAACAAAACAACAAGCAAGAGTAATATCCTTTTGATAGTATGAAGCAATAGCACGAACAATCATCACAGTAGATCCTTTGGAGATATCACTTGTAACTTGTCTAAATCAAATATTAAAGGTAAGGAATACAATACGAAATGAGGTCAACACTCTCATAGTGTTGTGATCAAACATTCCTCCATGGAAACCTGGAACTAATACACGAGGTTTCTCCTGGGACCTGGAGCCTTGTCCTCAAGAATGAGTGCTTTCTTTTCTTCCAAGTCTCCTTCACTCAAGATGACGAGTGCTTTCTTCAACCTATCTTATGTACTGAGACAATACATTATCTTGACAGAAGGTTGGGTTAGAGGATAAGCTCTATGATCTCAATTTTTAATCCATCTAATACCTTGACTCAGATTTTGATCAAAGGTTAGAATGATGGTCATGCAACGCTGATCAAAATAATGTCATAACAAAAGGATGCATATCAGAATAATCACACCTGGGTTGCATCATTCCTCTGAATGTGTTGGATCTTGAGATCCTTCTGGATCTATAACAAGAGATCCCTTCTCCTACAAATACTCTTTAAAGTTTAACCATTTAAACATATGTGAGTACATACCTCTGATAACATTTACAGGTAGCGGCACCATCTGGCAGCAGCGGTAATCATTACCAACTCTTGAAAATTTCAAGGGTGACTGCAACTGGTAGTACGGCTGATACTTCAACTGGTACTGCAACTACAATTGATACTGCAATTGGTTCTGAGACTACAACTGCAGCTGCAACTTAGGGTTTTATGATAAAACCCTAATTTTTCAAACTTCAAATTTTGAAATTCTGATCCAGGGGATAGGTGCACTGAGCTAAGGCGAGTAAGATGGTGGGGTCAAATTTCTGAAAATCCAACTTTTACCCTCTCAAACTTGATATATGGATTTATGGACTGGTGCTTCTGGTTTTCGGGTACTTCTAGTACTCTGGTACTTCTGGTACTCTGGTTTTCTGGTTTTCTAGTACTTTGTGAAAACTAGGGTTTCACTTTCCGGGAGATCTAGCCACTGAAAAGTTGCGCTGAGGATGCCAAAGTGATCCTTGAGGAAGGGCACACCTCTCTAGATGGTTTTAGGGATAAAATACTTCACCAACAAAACCCCCTAATTTTCATGTACGACAACAGTGATGTTTTTCACTTTCTCTTGTGAAAGATGCTCTCTTAAGCTTAGCTCTAATTCCATGTTAAGGTTTAAGCTATTATTAGAGTTCTTTGCATTTCAATAGCATAATATAGGATCACTGAGAAATACACAATCATAAGAGACACATCATTTATCCTGGGAAACCCTCAAGGGGAAGAAAACCCAGCAAAAACTTCCTTATTATAGATAGCCAATACAATGCCAAAAGATAGCTCAAACAAATACATAAATTCCTCTCCCAAGAATGTGCCTCTCTCTCTCTCTCTCTTCTCCAACTGCAGCTCTAAAACGTGCTCCTCATTGAACAAGTGAGTGTGTGTCTAAGTGAGGCACTAGCCTTCTTATTTATACAATTATGGCACGTGTGGAAGTGTCTCTTCACTGGCAGGGCCGACTTCTCAATCTGGGTGGTTATAACCACATTTAATATATTTTGGGGCCTCTTTAATATATTCTAGGGCCGACTTCTTATTCTGCCTATTACAATTGTATTTTGACCAATTCTGCAAAAGGGGATTTGATCCTTTACAATAGCCGACATGATCAATCCACAATGGGGATTGATCTAATGAATAATTCCACAATAATAATTAGAATACACTTTGCAGTTACATTATTTCAACAATGAGAAGGTAAAAGATGCCAAGCTTCAAAACTACAGAGTACAGTTTGAACAACTACAGATGAAAGAAGATGAAACTATTGGGAAGTACTTTCTGAGAGTTGAAGAATTAGTAAATGCAATGAAAGCACTTGGTGAACAAATTGAGGAACCCTCTTTAGTTCAGAAAATTTTGAGATCTCTGTCAGATAGGTTCAACCCAAAGGTCTCAGCTATAGAAGAAATCAATGATTTAAAAGCTTTGGCTTTTGATCAACTTCTAGGAATGTTGAATGCATATGAAATGAGGATAGTTAAAGATAAACCCGCCTCTAGAGAATCATATTTTAAAGCAGACAAGAATGAGGATTCTGAGCCTGATGAAATTGAAGCAAAATTTGTGAGAAGACTAAAGAAAGAATCAGGAAAGTATCAAGGCAAGTTTCCTCCCTTCAAATTTTTTAACTATGGAAGTATAGGTCACTTTGAATCTAAGTGTCCACACAAGAAGAAGGACCATAATTTAGAAGGTGAAGAGAAGTATAAATCCAAGAGATTTGATAAAAAGAAAATTTTATGTGTAAACAATGATGATTCTTCAGGAGACACAGTTAGTGATTTTTATGGTGAAGATAAGGTTAATGACTTTGTGCTTATGGCCAAAGAGGATTATGTTAATCAAAACATAGGAAGTGATGTTAATGATGAATAAGTTGTGGTTGATATGGAAGGTGAACTAATCAGTGACTTAGAAGAGATTGACAGACTCAGACTCGAGAAGAGAAAACAAAAACAATTGTTGATGCAGTTTGAAAAGAATGCTAAAAAACCTGATGAAGACTTTGCCCTGCTAAAGGTGGAGTTAGAAGAGGCAAAGAAAATAGAGGAAATTCTAAAACAACAGTTATCGGAGAAGAAAGCAAGATGTGAAGCCTTGGAAGAAGAGGTAGTAAAAACCAGAAAAGACATGGAGAAGTTCAAAGGATTGTATCTCCAAAATATTCCAAGCATTAAAGCCTCAGAAGGATTAACCACCATTCTGAATCATCAAAGGAATCCAAACTTGAAAACTGGTTTGGGTTATGAAGAAGGATCAAGTTTTAGTCAGCCAAGCAAGAAAGAATCCATCAAGTTTGTCAAGTCTACATTCATTGACAACAAAAAATATGCAGAAACAGAGGAAGATAATCAATTGCCAAGGAAGAGTGAAAGAAAAATTTCCAGAACTGAATCTGTAGAACAAGAAATCAATCTGCTCAAAGAAGACAACCATCTTCAAAGTACAAAGGATTTTTCTATGGATATTGTTTTTTTTTTCTAACTTTGGTCACAAAGCTGTAAACTATTCTTTAAGATTTAGATATGAGCAATCAAAACACTCGAGGAATAGATATCTGCTGCAACAAAGAATGAGACATCCAAGTAACAAACAATCACAGACTGCAAACCATGTGATGTATGGGAAAAGGACACAAGTTAAGAATAACAACCGTTATGATCCCTTATTCAATGAACCAAAATGTTACACCTGCCATAATTATGGACATAAAGTTGCAGACTGTTTCTTATGCAACTATAAATCAGATTTGACTCCCTCTGCTGAAAATGTCAAGGTTTGGAAGAAGAAAGAAAATGACAATTGTGGATTAGTATTGTTAGTTCAAAGAAAAAACAACCCCTGGTATATTGACAGTGGATGCTCCAAACATATGATAGGATACAAAAGTAAGTTTATGTCTCTAAGTGAAAGAAAATCAGGAAATGTAATCTTTGGAAATGATGGTCCTAGTAAAATCAAGGGTAAAGGGATGGTGAGTTTGAGTAATGGTAAAGGAAAATCCCAGGATGTTATGATTGTGGATGGGTTGAAACATAATTTTCTCAGTGCAAGTCAAATGTGTGACAGAGGATGTGAAATGGTGTTCACTTCCAAGGATTGCAAGATAAAGTCTGTAAACTCAGAACAAGTGGTGGCTAAAGGCATAAGGATGGATAATAATTTATATGTGTTGAAATAAGATAGAGAAGAGTGTCATCTATGCAAACATGATGAAATATGGTTATGGAATAGGAGACTTGGACATCTAAACTTTGATCACTTAATCAAGCTAAAAAATCTGGAGGCAGTGTCACACACCCACTACATCAACCTAGATTTTTTGTCTTTTTCTTCGAGGGACAGAATCCTCGATATTTCTATGGGGCCTAGAATAGACCATCCCTTTCCTTATCCTCCTCCAAGTGACCACAACCTAGCCTTAGTGCAAGCGCCTTTCACAACTCTCAAGTTGGGAGTCAAGGCTCTCGACTCCTCTTTCTCCAAACGTCGATAAATGAGATGTGATATGGGTATGGATCCCTCCTCACTAGCGCCTGCTACATGTAACCATGGGCTAGGCTAAACACTAGCACTACTCGCAACTCGTGAATTTGCTAGTTGGAGTGTTGAGCCCTTGTGCTCCTCCTTTGTGAATCCCCGAGACGTGATAGGTCAACGTTATGTGGACTCTACCAAGCAACACATATACGCCACTTGTCTCCTCCGCTATACTCTACTTACGAGCTGTATCGATGTCGCCCGTCGCATGAGACCTCAGCTCTCGGCGTTTCATGACCTTAGCGATCAAGGTGCAACTTCTTCATCCTGCAAAACCCCGAGCCACAATAAGTCAACAATGGGTTGACTCTTTCCCAGGTGACATGTGTCCACCACCTGTCACCCGCTCCCACCTTTATCTGGTCACTTGTTGTTATGCCACCTGTCAACCACGCGGTCCCCACCTAACGGATGTGTCATGTGTTCAGATGAGCCCTTGGTGCTTGGCACTTCACAACTTCTGCAGTTGAAAGGAAGTTATTTCAACCTTTGAACCCCCGATACGTGATACCACACGGAGGTTCTGATCCAATGGTTTTCCTATGACTTGGATCCAATGACCATCATCACGTCGCAATTTTGCAATTCGTGATTTCATGCAGTCCTACCCTTGACCACTTCAAGTCGCGAGTTAGCGAAATGCTACTCTCCTGCCTGTGAAAAGGCTAAGATCAACGGTCAATAGAGCTCCATCAGATCCTTGGATCTACGGTCCTGGATCCCATCGCTACTTGCGAAGGCTGAAAGGGTCGAGGTGTTAATGCCTGTGCTCCTTCTCTAGATCCATCGGTCTTGAAAGATCTGGGGTATTTTCAAAAGGATTCCGACCGTTCATCTACCAAACGATAGGGTATTCTCTTTCTATAATTGGACTCACTATCCCTTATGATCTTGAATCATGAAATTCTACCTCTCGGAGCTTCAAACTCCCATGACTCCAATGTTAGGATATTTAGACATTTAGGAGTTAGTTAAGATCTACTTGGTCTAATATGTCGTTAGGTAAAAGTGTGTTTCTTTAGTATGCATTATTATGCATTTGTAGTTAGGAAATCCGACGGTCACGATATGTTCTCGACATAGAGTGATCTGACGGTTCATACTCTCCTTGATCTTAACGGCCATTGATCTGTGTCTTAACACCCGATTGGTCCATGATCTCTATTTAAAGAGAATGGAAGGTCATTTGCTGATGATCGATTTTGACAAACTCCCTTGTAAAATCTCTCTGTAATCTTTTTCTTTGCATTAATAAACTGCTCCAAGTGGTCGCGTTGGCTGGGGCCGTGGATGTTTCCCCGTAGGGGTTTTACCACGTGAAAACATCGGTGTGTTGATATTTGATCTGGTTATTTGAGTGGTTACTGAAGGTTTTCGTCCTCTGTTGGAATACCTATGTTGTCGAACATGGTATCAGAGCCTGTTTGAAGACCCGCTCCTGTTGTAGATCGAGATTGTGAAGCCGAGTTGCCTCATCTCCATTTTCTGGAATTTCCATACATTTCTGGAATGATAGGACTGTTCCATTGCGTCTGGAGCACTCATTTCATTTAGGAACACTTTTCATTTCACTCAAAAAGGTTTCTGTTTGCCCAAGATATGGCCATTACAGTCAGATCTGGAGGTATAAAGTCTGAATACGCATTTTTTTTTAAATTTTTGCAAAGTTTTGATTTTATTTCGGTTTGTATTTTTTATTTCCGGGTTGCTACTCTTTTAGATCTGTGTATTCTCTTTGCCCCGTGCCTTGTGCGATCTTGTCAAATAAGAAACAGATAGGAAAAGGTGCATCTTACGGGTAAGCTAACCGAGATCTAACCCTTGTTGTCATCGAGAAGCGAAATTTTTTTCTTGTGTGAAAAGAGTTTTTTTGGAGCATGCTCTCCAAGACCATCTTCAACAACAACAACAACAATCCTCCTTTTGAACATTACAATATGTTTTGCTAGACCATTTGGTTAAAACTTTCCTTATTAAGTAAGAGGTCTTGAGTTCAAGTCTCTCTTTTGTTACATTTTTTGAAAAAGTTCATGCTATAAATTGTAAAGTGCATTTCACTTCAAGTAT
>ML778173.1:293808-319375 GCA_009831015.1 Picea engelmannii | reverse complement strand
ACTCACTTAACTACACTTACAATTCTGTTACAATTCCAAATCACTCAGTTATGAATGAGATAATAGATTAATATTTATTGTCTAATTTAATTAAGGGAAAACTAAATTAGACACATGTTTCTTGTTGACTTTTCAACACTACAAAAGATGAATACATTGTAGTTGCCACTTTTTGTACCCAAGTATTGTGGATGATTCAGACACTTGAAAACTTGGAGGTAAAATACACTACATCGATCCCAATTCATTGTAATAACACCAGTGCAATTAGTGTGTCAAAGAATCCTGTCTTTCACTCCAAGACCAAGCATATACCCATAAAGTATCACTTCTTGAGGGAACAGGTAACCAACTCTGTGGTTTCTGTGCATTATATTCCATCCAAAGATCAAATTGTTGATATCTTCACTAAACCACTTGCACAAGCTTAGTTTGAGTATCTACGCTAGAAGTTGGGCATGACCCCACTCTCAATCTAAGAGAGTCCATCCTATCAGGGGGAGTATGTGTTGGTTGAATATTTGATACCTTCAAAAAGTACTACAACATCTCAGGGGGAGCATGTTTTTCTTTGACATTGATGTCAAAAGGGGAGAAAAGGTGTGGATGCTATAGTTGGAGGTCTAAGAAGAATAGTGCAGCCATTCAAGGTTGCCATCAATGCCAAAGGGGGATATTGTTGGCATGTTTATAGGAAGAGTGTGCTTACCATTAATGGAAAGAAAAATAAAGATGATGGAAGGTTTACAAACAGAGTGTACATGGCAAGAAAAACATCTAGTTGTGAAGACATAGAAGAAAAAGGTCGATAAGATGAGAAGGAATAGTGCAGAGTTGCATGCAGAGCGCAAGTGGGTGCCAGGTCCAAGGTGAATTCCATTACCAAAGTTCAGAAGAGATAGCGTCCTGAGATGCACAGACAAGATCCCATACATCGAGTCTCGCAAAAGGATCAAAGGTCGTGGCCTTTGACACTTAGAGATTTGAGAATGCCAAAGCTTAGGAGGAGGAGTGAGAGTAGCCATTGGATCAACAATCCAGAATACCTGATGTCCATTAGATCGGAGCCTATATAGGAGGAGCCCGCAGAGGAGGAGATTAGACCTCAGTCGTCAGATCGGAGCGTGAAGAACTAGAAATCATTGGATCTAGAGGACACGTGGCGAGATATCAACATTTTGCTGACTTGCGAGCTAAAGGAATCAAAGGCGAGAGTTGTAGGAACTAGAGATATGTGAAGTCACGAAATGATCTAGGTCATTGGATCCAGAGAACACATGGCAAGAGATCAACATTTTGTTGACTCGCAAGCTTAAGAAGTCAAAGATGAGAGTTGTAGGAACTCATGATATGTGAAGTCATGAAATGATCTGGGTCATTGGATCCAGAGGACATGTGGAAAGAGATCATCATTTCAATGACTTGCAAGCTGAAGAAGTCAAAGACGAGAGTTGTAGGAACTTGCAATATGTGAAGGCATTAAATGATCTGGGTCATTGGATCACCGTGAAATCTCGACCGTTGATCTAATATGGAGCATTTCGTAGTTTCGTGAGTTGAGAGATTCAAGGCAACTCACAACAGGAAATCATGGAATGCGAAATTGCGATTTGATCACAGTCGTCGATCAAAGGGAAAGATCTGGACTGTTGATCTAATATGAAGTATTTTTGAGTTTCACGTATCGTGAGTTTGGAAGCAACTCATAGTATGAGGTCACGATATGTGAAATCGTGAAGCACCCTCATGCTTGGCCCCTGGTCACAGCTAGTGGTCACATCAGCTGGAGAGAAGGGAAGGAGCTAGTGGTGCTAGGCTCCATTTTGGAGTTTCATGAGTCGGGAGAACCAAGGTGACACACAGTTGATCAACCAAAATGCGAAATCACAAAATGAATATTGGTTAGGCAAACAGTCACCGCCAATGGTCATGTGAAAGGAAGTGGCTTAGCCAGAAAATCTAAACGCCCATTGTGTAGTTTTCTCAGGAAAGGAAAAAGCGCCAAAGGGATGAGCGCAAGAAGGTACTCTCAATAACTGCATAAAATGACTGATTACTTCTACCAAAGAATTCAAATAATATCAGGGTAATCGCCAGAGAAGATGAAGAGTCTTGAGGTAACTTCCAGTGGAATGCAGACCCATCATAGAGACCCTTGACAGATGGAAAAGCGTCAAATATTGTAGCTTCCAGAGAAGCCAAAGAATCTCATGAACAACCACTAATGATAAACAGTCTCAGTATAACGGCCATGGATGAAGAACAGACTCAGCATAACCGCCAGAGGGTACAAAGAGTTAGCTATATGATCTGGCAGAGGACTTGTCATTATAAATATATGCAGAATAGAGAAGTGCAGGTTGCTTCTATCGAGAGTAATTTCACACAGGAAAAATCATGTTGTGGACAACAATCGAAATGCACAGAAGAGGTGTAGCGCATAGGAAAGAGATGGATATATTAGAGAGGAAGAGGAAGCCGAGGTGCGCATGCAGAGACAAAGAAGAAGAAAAAAAATCTCAAAGAAGAATCCGAGCAGGAAGATATTGAGGTTGGCAGAGCAGAGCAATGTATCAAAATAGTGATGAGACTGGTAAGCCATTGATGAACATTGTATCACGGTAATAAGTTTCAATAGAAAAGATTTATAATCAGGTTTGTAGGGAGGTTCTAGGGAGCACTGTTTTCCTCAGAGGTTTAAGTGGGTTCTTGAACACAAAGAGTTTTATCTTCCATCTAGTTGTAGCCAGAAAAACCAAGGTGGTAGGGTGGTGCAAGGGAGAACTATCGTTCTCTGTTATACAGGTCGGTGCCTGTGTGACTGGAAGTTGGTGCTGGAACACTTAGGGAGTTGGTTCTTCCTTATAGTTGGTGCTAGAGAATCCAGGGAGTTGGTACTCTCAGCAAGTTGAAGCTTGCAAAATAGAGGTGGTAGCCTCACAATGAGTTGGTGCTCATAAGAATGATAATGTAAAGAAAATAAAGATTACTTATCATATCAATAAGAATAGGTTTTTCTCTTTATGGGTTTCCTCAGGAAATATTTGTCTCTGTGTATTTCATGTATGTGATTGATGTTTAATATTCTATTTCTTACTTCCCTGCATCATTGTGATCATCATTGAGTGTTCTGTGAAGAGTTTAAAATGGGTATAATTGTTTAAGCACAGTAACAACTGATTCACCCCCCCTCTTAGTTGTCCAACAGCTTCTACTGAAACTTCCACTTCCACCACCTCTAACAACACCATCTTTGTTGCTCTATGATATACCTCCTCCTCTAACTAAAACTCGAGATCTAAAAGCTTGCTCATAAGAGACAGTAGTTGATCTAGTCAACCTTTGTTCATGGATTTGCAAGGAACTCATAATCTCATCAAGACACATTTGAGTTAAATCCTTTGACTCTTCTATTGCAACAATAATAAGATCAAATTTGGGAGGAATACTTGTCAAGTTTTTTTCTATGATTCTTTGATCCTCAAGAATGTCTCCATTAGTTTTAATTTGGTTAACCAAGCTCATTGTGCGAGTAAAGAAATCATTCAATAACTTAGACTCCATCATTTTCAAATTTTCAATATCTATTCTTAAAAATTGTAACTTGACAATGTTTACCTTGATGTTTTCTTGGTATACATTTTGCAAAGTCTCCCATGCTTGCCTGGATTTTGTAGTTGCTACTATCCTTGGAAAAATGGAGTCTCCTATCATTGTTTGTATAAAATAAAGGGCCTTTGAATCCTTCTTCCTATTCTCCTTCAATTTGTTTCTCTCAGCTTGACTAAGTGTATTGAATGCAACCTGGTCTGTAGGATCAGGGAAGCCATTTTCAACAAGCTCCCACAACTCTTGAGAGCAGAAAATGGTCTTCATTTTGATGCAACAGACATCATAATTTTTTCCATCAAACTATGGTACTTGTTGCCACATGCTACTGCTGCTATCCATCTCAAAGAACAACAATGTAATGACCAAAAACCTCCTAAAACCTGCTCTGATACCAATCTGTTGGATAAGAAACAAGTTTTCAGAAAACAGAGTGAAAAAACAAAGAGAAAAACAGAGTATACCAGATTGTTGTAAATGGAAGAAAATACAAATTTATATTGCCAACTGAATCTTTTACAATTAGTGTTGTTGCACTTTCTATTCTTCCTCTGTTCAGTAATTCTCTCTACCTATCTTATCCATACAAATATGACTACAACTCTTCTATTTAAAAAAAACTATCTTGCAAAATATCTTACCCACTACTACCATGGGCATTAAAATTACAGTGAATAACTAAAATATATTTAAGAGGATCAACAACTATCCTAGGTGAAAGTCAAAACAAGTTGCAGGACATTTATGACAAACTAATCATCAAGATTATCTTCAACAAAAAGTAGGAAGTATGTAACAAAAGTGAAGATAACATCATAGCTAGATACTTATGATTATAACACTTAACTCTCTTTCTCATCCTTTTTAGGTTTCTTCTTGAGTCGTTTTCATGATTATTGTTATCTAGTTTAAAGAAAATTAATATTAAATTAAATGTATTGATTGTATCAAACATGCTCTTAAATTTGAATTTTTTTTAAGTATAATTGAATTTAAGATAAGTATGTGATCAACCATGACTAAAATATGGAGGGGTTTATGCAATTGATGCAATGGTAGCATAATAGGCCTTGAATGTTGAGTCAACTTAAAAATCCATTAAATTAAATTGATAAAATTAATGATATCATAATATTGAAAGCATTTGCATAATATATAAAAACTAATGGATAATTACTCTGGTTGAGCATAAGAAGGTCTAACTTATCAAGTTTAAAGAAAATTAATATTAAATTAAATTTAATGACTGTATCAAACATGCTCTTGAATTTGGAATTTGGAATTTTTTTAAGTATAATTGAATTTAAGATAAGCATGTGATCAACCATGACTAAAAGATGGCGAGGTTTATGCAATTGATGGGATGGTAGCATAATAGGCCTTGAATGTTCAGTTTTTTGGATGTCCTTGGAGACTATCCCTCGCACCATCCTTAAAAAGATTCACAAACTCATGTTTCACTATTTATGGAATGGGAAAACAGATTCGTGCCATTTTCATCTTTGCAGGTGGGAGATCTTGTCCAAACCAAAAAAAAATGGGGGTTGGGGGATCCTCAATCCTTATGTTTTTAATTCGATATTGATTTCGGCAACACTTTGGAGACTGTTAACACAGAGAATCATTTGGCAGCAAGTATTATTTGAAAAATACTTTCATGACAAGTCTCTTATTGGCTGGCTCAAAAGGCCATCATACAACTGTCGATCTATTTCTCGAATGTGGTCCAGTTTCATTCGATCTCTTCCCATTATATTTCAATAGCTTAGTTGGAATCCTGGAGATGGCAGACAAATCATCATTGGCAAGGACAAAATCCTAGGTATAGGCAGTCGATCCATCCTAAATTTGGCGATTATCCTTTTCTTGAATTCCATTCAGATTTATAGCTTGTCACAAGTTGCCATCCTTCGGTCTCCTGGAATGCACACGGATTATTGGAGGAGCAGCTCAGATCTGGGATTAACGGGTGCTCTTGCAACTGGCTAGAATGAGTATACGACAGAGTTACAAATTCCATGGGTTTCTCTTCTGGAAGGAACAAACGATTTTCTATTGTGGTCTGGGGGAGATGGCTCATGAACCCTCTCGGTGAAGAATGCTTATGATGCCATCCTTTCAACTATGAACCTTTCGATCTTTCAGGAGTGGAAGAAAAACATTTGGAAATGGGGAATCCCATTGAAGATTACTCTCTTTTTATGGTTGGCGGTGGAGGGTAGATTATCAACCTGGGACAAACTTCAAGCCAAAGGGTGGATTGGGTCGGGCATTTGCCTATTATGCAATAAAAATGCTGAAGATATTGCTCACCTTTTTATTCATTGTCCATTTGTTGTTTTGGTTTGGGCTAACTGTGCTCAGCTTCACAATACAATATATATTTGGATCAGTAATACCATAAACCAATGCATGGAAGAATGGGTTGGTAACAAGGCAATGACAAAAAGACTTCCAGCGCTGGTGTGTTGGCATATTTGGCTCGAGCGTAACAACCTATTATTTGAAGTTAAAGGGCCTTCTACTTGGTCAGTATCCCATAGGACATTAAATATGCTCCGAAATTTGCCCAATGGTACAAAAACGATAACCAAAATCTTAAGAGTAAATTCTATTTTCAGGATAAATGGTTATTCTTTCGCTTTTTTTGATGGTGCTTCGATGGATAGAGGTTCAAATTGTGGGGCAGGTGGCACCATTTTCTGTAGTGATTTGACCAAATACAGGTGGCATTTTAATGGTGGAGCTGGAACAAATACTAAAGCTGAACTGTTAGGTGCTTGGGCTTCACTTTTCTTAGCAAAGAAATTAGACATCCAGTACATCCAGCTAATAGGCGATTCCAAGATAGTTATAGATTGGCTAAAAAAAAAAAAGGAAATCTACAAGCAATAAATATCGAAGGTTGGAAAGACAAGATTAAGGAGCTGACTTCCTCATTTAGAGGCATTTATTTTTAGCACATATTCATGGAGGCAGACAAGTGCTCGAAACAAGCATTGGAGACTACAAGAGGTAGACTGACATATGCTTCGTAGAATGGGAAAAATGTTGGAACAGATTTACATTTTGACATCTTTTAAAGCTACTCAGGGCCACTGGTTTTTTCTGCTGTTATGTAACTTTGATAGAAAGAAAATCTATTTTTGAACATCAAGGAGAGGATGAGCCTCATTGTTGACAATAAACCGCCGAAAGGTAGGTCCATTGTTACTGATGATAGGTGGAGAGGGAATTTACATGATATTTTTTATGAGATATTGTAATGTTGAAAAATTATATATTAATATAATTCGTGTGATTTTTCGGCTAGAAAAAAAAGGCCTTGAATGTTGAATCAACTTAAAAAACAATTAAATTAAATTGATAAAATTAATGACATCATAATATTGAAAGCATATGCATAATAGATAACTGTTAATGGATAATTACTCTGGTTGAGCATAAGAAGGTCTAAATAACTGTATCAACCAACTATAAAATATTGGAGATTCTTTCTTTTAGAATATAAGGATTATTTTAATAATGGAGAGACAATTTCTCAATTCAACTTTCTGGTGGAGTTGATTGGAGCACACAACTCTCACAATGGTATGGAATTTTCATGATAAATAAGATTGAGAGGAAAGTTCACAACTCAAAAGAGCATCCTCTTCTCAGAGAATTAGTAGGTATCTTTCTATTTGCATTACTTATAAAATACTTATTTGTTATTAGTCTATTTTAAGATCACTTTCATCTTAGTGTAAGATAATTTTCTTTTTGAATTTAGTTGTAGAATGAAAAGTTGTATATATGGAAGAAATACTTATGTTTTAATGTCTATTCTCTTGTATTGTTTGCTTCGTTCCTTCTCATTGATTGAAGCTTGAGATATCCGAGTTGAGATAGTTGGTTGTCGAGGAATAGGGATTGCGATTTCGACTCCTGAAAGAAATTATTTTCCAAGAGAAATTTGGTGGTTTGAAGTTGCAACCGATGACTGAAAGGTACATGGATCTCCTTTTGGAAAAGTGTTCATTGAGGTTATTGGCGAAAGTATGAAATTAAAAACAATGGTTGTTGTTTCTCTAATGGATCATAGCCCAAGAATAGGATATACCATTCCTCCTGGTTCACGTCGTTGAATGTGATGATCAATAATTCTATATCAAAATTGTTAGTTATAGTTGTAACCTCAACAGTATGTGGCTATACACCGCCAATTGTCCTGGCCAACTATACGAGTTAGTTAGGATTTCTTGTTTTGTTTCTTCATCTTCTTGGTTTTCTCGAGCTTATTTAGCTCAACTCTTTTCCCTTATTGTGATGCACTCGATGCTAGGCACTTTGCTCATTCTTGTTCACAATTTATTCTTCTCTGTATTATCTTCTTTGCTTCTCATTTTGTCATGGTATCAGAGCTTAGGATGTAAGCCTCTTCATAGTGCCTAAAGAGCATCCTGATCACAAGAAGAAGAGCACAAAGCTTACACTGTCTCGCAGACAAGAGCACGGGACAAAAGATTCTTCATAGAGCTTGAAGAGCAGTTCGCAGTCTGAATTACGCTCAAAAGATCATTCGAGACAACAAGCACGAGGCATCAGAGTTGCAGAAGGACAAAACAATTAAAGATTTGTGAGAATTTAAAGAATTTGTGAAATATTCACGAAATTATTTCTCAAGGAGAAATTTTGCAGAAGAAGAAAAGGAGAAGCTACTTCATGCGTGAGATTGGACACAGGAACATATCTGAGCCTTTAATTAAGATCAGAAATGACGAGCCCACAGCTAAGGCAAAATTTTTTCTAGCCGTAAGATTTGAATGAGAGATAGATCAGTCGTTAGATCGAGCAAAGAATAAGTCACGACCATCAGATCTCATTGGAGAGAGATCAACGACGGGGAGGCATTGCAAGGATCGAGAAGCAAACTAAAGTTTCTACAAGTTGTGAGCCCGCAATCGCTTAAGATCATTGATCTTTTCAGATCAATAGATCAACGGTGCATATTGATACTGCTACGAACGAGCATCTTCGCATTGCGGAGATCGGGAAGGAAATTAAAGTTTGTGAAAGTTGTGAGCTCACAATCGCTCAAGATCATTGATATTTCTAGATCAACATATCAACAATGGATATCATTTCCACTATGGACGAGCATCTTCTCTTTGTGGAGATCGGGAAGGAAATTAAAGAGTGAACGATTTTAGTCTCCGCAATCACTTGAGGTTGTTGATCTTCAATCAAGGTACACGTGTCAAGTGATCTCATACTCCAGGACGAAGCAAGCATAAGCTGATTAAAGGACTCCTGAAGGCCCGAATCTCCAAAGAGACAGAGTAGATCCAGATCATTGATCAAAGTGGACACGTGGCAGGAGATCTTGCACTCCAATGGATAACCACTTTGGAAGGAAGACATATGCGAGAAGCTAGAACCCCTTAAGGCTCGAATCCTGGAGTTCATCTGGACTATCCATCAACAAGGACAAGTGAATCCAGATCTCTCACTTCATATACTTATCACTCCATAAGGCCTTACGGAGCGAAGAACTGGAGCAAGAACAACCTGAAGTCCTGAAGTAAATCTGAGCCATTAAAGGCTAAGGACACGCTTCGACATATATGACACTTTGGAAGGTTAACACTTCGGAGGTTTGTGGTGTTGTGCACCTCGAAACACCCGAAGCCTGAATTTAAGAAGTAAATCTTGGCCATCCAAATCAATAGGCCATGTGGAGGAAGATCTCTCACCTCGAAAATATGACACTTTGAAGGATTTTGCGAGCAAGAAGAAGAAAACTCCCGAAGCCCGAACACCCAAAGTAAATATCCACCATCCAAAACAAGAGGACACGTGGAGGAATATCTCTCACTTTGGAGATACAACACTCCGGAGTATTATAGGAATTATGCATTCAAAATGCACAAAGACTCGAAGCGCTTGGTTTCCAACCCCCGGTCACATGAGAAGTTGAAGTTATATTTTTTTTATCTCTCGAGTAAACTGAGTTAGCCCAATTCCTCCATTAGAGGGGCTACAATTGATAAAGAAAAGAGATCATAACTCTGACTTCGTAGATATCGTGCTCAAATAGTCACATCCAGCTAGATCGAAGCTAATTAAGTGGTCTACCCCATGTTTTTTGGCCCGAAGTCACACAGAGGATTTCATGGACCTGGTTTTACACGTAGGAAACAGGTAAGCACACAAATCTCTAACAAATTTTCTTTGTTCAAATTTTTTTAAGATGGCTACCTTTAGCAACTTAGGACTGATTCTTCTTGGAAAGAAATATGAATTTTGGTCTCTTAGAATGAGATCCTTCTTACAAGGACAAGAGTGTTGGGATCCAATGGATCTTGGATACTTGGAACCAGATCCATCAGACCTTGCTTCCATGACCAATAAACAGGGAACTGCTTAGGAAACACTGAGGAACAAAGAGAATAAGAAAAAATTATGGATTAAAAACTCAGTGGATGACTCGATTTTCTCAAAAATCACAAGCGTTGTTACTTCAAAACATGTATAGGACATCCTTAAGTCAGCTTACCAAGGAAATGACATGGTCAAAAATTTCAAGATGCAAACCTTGAGGACGCATTTTGAGACTTTAAAGATGTCAAAGTCTAAAAACATTAATCAGTTTATGAGCAGAGTCATGTGAATTGTAAACTAGATCAGATTGACTAGCAAATCCATCCCTTATCAAAGAATTGTTGAGAAAGTCCTCAAAATTCTACCAAATAAATTCAAAATGGTTGTTACAACCATCCTTGAATCCAAGGATCTGTCAAATTTTTCAACAAATGAATTAATGGGCTCTCTATTGACACATGAGACCAGACTACATCTCAAATATGAGTCAATAGTCAATGCCTTCAAGACTCGATTCTCCTTCAGTAGAGGCAGAGGTAACCAAGGAAGAGGGAGAAGTCCAAGTAACCATCACTCAAGTGAAGTTCATAGACAACAGAACCAGAATCAAAATTTCCAAGGTCACAGACAACAAAACCAGAATCAGAATTTCCAGCCTCAAAGAGGCAAAGGGAGAAGATCAAATGACAAATAAAAGAAAAAAGTATGGGAACTATGGATCTGAATGCTGGAAGAAGCAAGAAGAGCAGCTCTAAGTTAGAGCACATGTCTCAAATCATGAAGGAGAAACCTCAGACGATATGTTTCTCTCATGCCACAAGACTGAAGAACAACATAAAGATCTCTGGTTGGTGGACAGTGGATGCAGAAATCACATGATAGGTAACAAAGATTTACTTTCATGCATTGATTCTTCCATTTCATCTGATATTACACTTGGAAATGATTCTCAAGTCAAAGTTCAAGGAAAAGGAACTGTACCTATTCTTACTAAACAAAATGTAAAGAAAGAAATAAACAATGTCTATTATGTTCTAGATTTGAAACATAATCTGTTAAGTGTAGGACAACTTATTGAACATGGATATAAGGTACTTTTTGAGGGAGCATCATGTAGGATATATGACAAAACCCCCAGCAGAAAATTGATTTATGAAATCCACATGACTAGAAATAGAATGTTTCCTCTGACCCTTAGAACTGCAAATCTAATCCAATCATATGCACAAATTGCATCCACCCCTAATGAAACTATGGTTTGGCATGCAAGATTTGGATATCTACCCTTTCATAGTCTAAGCCTTCTACATAAGCACTCCATGGTCAAAGGTCTAACTATCTTCAAAGAGAAAAACCCCCCATGTGAGTCTTGCATTCTTGAAAAACATAAGAGAACAAGTTTTCCACAGTCCTCCACTCAAGCCAAACAACACTTAGAGCTGGTTCACACTGACCTATGTGGACCAATGAAAACAAAGTCAATAGGTGGTAGATTTATTTCCTAACATTTATTGATGACTTTAGCAGGAAAATATGGATCTATTTTCTCAGACATAAGTCTGAAACTTTTGCAAAGTTCAAAGAATTCAAGGCTGAAGTTGAAAAATAGAGTGGGAAATATGTGAAGAATCTCAGGTCAGATTGAGGAGGAGAATACAAATCCAAAGAATTTGTAAATTTTTTCAAATCACAAGAAATCATCATGCAAACTACAGCCAGGTATACTCCACAAAAAAATGGAGTGGCTGAAAGAAAAAATCAAACAATAATGAACATGGCAAGAAGCCTTCTAAGAGAGAAATGTCTGTCAAATCTATTTTGGGTTGAAGCAGTAGCATGCTCAGTTTATCTTCTGAATAGATCTCCAACCACCAGTCTCAAGATGAAGGTCCCTCAAGAATCATGGAGTGGGACAAAGTTAAATGTTGCTCATCTCAGGACATTTGGATGCATAGCATTCGCTCACATACCTTCCGAATTGAGGAAGAAACTTAATGATAGAAGTGAGAAACGCATTTTTGTTGGCTACAGTGAGACATCCAAAGCCTACAGACTCTACAATCTAATTTCAAAGAAACTAATTCTCGTAGAGATGTCAAATTTCTTGAAAATCAGTTCTGGAGTGAGTTTGAAAATCGACCTATGGATAGTCAAAATCCATTGCTGTCATTTCCTGAAAACACAGAAAATTCAGGATAGAAAACACATCAACCTGCCCTTCCAAGATTACAGGTACAAGGACAGCCTGAAAGTCCTTAGGACAACTCTTCTTCAAGTAGAAATTCATCCTATGAACTTCAAAATCAGAGAACTCGAAGTTTGAGAGAAATCCATCAACAGTTGGATGACATTGATCAACACAATATTTTTGCATTAATGTCATGTCAACCTACATCTTTTAAAGAGGTAGCTAAAGAGCCACATTGGGTTCAAGCCATGAACCAAGAGATTGACTCCATTGAGAAGAACAATACATTGGATCTTGATGATCTAACTAGACACAAGAAAAGTATTGGTGTCAATTAGGTTTACAAAACTAAACTAAATGAAAAGGGACAGATTGAAAAACATGAGGCAAGACTTGTTTCCAAAGGACTTTCACAACAACCAGGTATTGATTATGGTGAAACTTTTTCTCCAGTAGAAAGGTTGGACACTGTAAGGACTCTCTTATCCATAACAACTCAACAAAAATGGAAAGTATACCAGATGGATGTCAAGTCATATTTCCTAAATGGTGTCTTAGAAGAAGAGGTCTATATGGATCAGCCACATGTATTTGAAGTCAAAGAGCATCCAACCAAAGTGTATTGGTTGAAGAAATATTTGTATGGTTTAAAGCAAGCTCCAAGAGCTTGGTAAAACAGAATTGACACTTACTTAATCAAGTGTTATTTTGGTAGAAGCCAAAATGAACCAACTCTCTACACCAAAACTGATCAACATGATAAAATTCTGATTGTATGTTTATATGTTGATGACATGATATATACTGGAAATATTGAGTTAACCAGTTTTAAACATGCCATGCAATATGAGTTTGAGATGACATATCTTGGCATAATGAAATATTTTTTGGGGATTGAGGTTGACCAATCAACCAAAGGAATTTTTGTCTATCAGCAAAAGTATGCAGCAAACATCATCAAAATATTATGCATGGAAGACCAGCAGAAAATCATATACCCCTAGGAACAAAATTGAGAAAGAAAGATGAAGGACCTACAATGGATTCTACCCTATACAAAAGTTTAGTAGGCAATTTGTTGTATCTTACAACAAATAGGCCTGATATTATGTATGCAGCCAGCTTTGTTTCCAGGTTCGTGTAACATCCTCGGCCACCCAGGCTGGGCCATGCTACTCTAGGAAACACTTTTGTTCTCTGATACCATACTGTAACATACCAAACATCCAACTGAGCTATGCCACATAAATTTTTAGAACTACATGCAATTAAAATATATACACACATAACTCTTGCGGAACTTTATATATAAAACGTAAACAGACAAATACATTTTGTAAATGCACGGATTCATATTGAAATAACAATAAACATAAAAATGCAACATATACAGGAAATACCATAAATATAAAGACAATTATAAACCACACATAGGATAAACTCATAAAAATAACCATGTAAATAATAATGCAGCATGTAATTTATCACGCAATTGACACTTATCTTGGTAAGAATATCACCAACTGCGTGCAGACCTTCCACGAACCTCCCAGCCTTAGACCACACTACTCATCACTCTCAACAGAGGGTCACCCCCGAGCTGGGACTAAACTCCACTCGGGTAAAGGGATTTCTAAACAGGCTAATGGATCTTAAACAACATGAAAGACTCTGTCACAGGTGTTAACTCAAACTAACAACCTACAGTCCCTAATTCCCCACATGCATGTCCCACCGCATGAAGTGTGCCCCTTCTCTGCTCAATAGTCCTTTGGTTGCCCCACTTCCCTTACAGGGCTTCAACAACAGGTCGAATAGGAGGTCTCAGAGCCCTATAGATGTAGTTTAGCACCTTCAAGAAATCAATTCCCAAATATTCTCTCACCCAGAGAGAAATTTCTCATAGGCCTGACAACCTACCTCTTCAGTATCCCATGGGCCTGACAACCCGCTTCTTCAGTCCAACTTCCAAGCTAACCAGGTACAAAAACAAGTATGGGTACATATATAGGTTCAGGTACAGTGACAGGAAGGTACAAAGGACAACTGACTGAGTGAGTGAATGATCCTAGAATGATTGAATGGATGACTGAATGATGGAAGGAATTGAAAAATGAACTAAGTCCAAACTATATGTATGCATGTTCCCAACTTGACACTTGTCATGTTGGGAGCTACTTTGTCCCACTTGTCCCCATCCTTAGAACTTAGGATTAAATAATTAAATCCATACTTTATGATTTAAGGAATATTAATATAATATTCCTTTTTGGATTAAGCTCCCTAGTTTATCCTTTTTTTTTAACTTTTAGCCCCCCCCCCCCCTCCTTTCCCTAACTAGTGGAGTTTAGTCCCCCATTCTCTTTTATCGTGGTCGGTCTACGCGCAACGATGTATTTTGTATTAATGATGAGACATATACAAAAATAGGCTCACTGGACTTTAACATCTAGGTTCTCCGTGTTGGGTATGTGTTATATTCTTTACATGTGAGTGTGTGGGCGCGTCAGATTCGACAACTGCGTTTTTGCTATTTTAGCAGATTTTGCTATTTTTAGCGGTTTTCTAAATTAATCTCAGATTAAGGGATTAAGGTTTTGGTATCTACGGAATACCTAAAAACATTGTATATATATTGTATGGTGAATGGTGAAATGAATACAATGAAGCATTGAAAGGTTTTCTCCCAGTTAAGGGTTTCCGATATAAATCTCTGTGTACTATGTGTATGAGCCATTGATTAATTTATGTTTTTCTTAAGAATCTATATGCATTGCTTTACTTCACAGGTTTAAAACTTACATGTGGTATCAGAGCTCGTTTTTGGATTCAGAGGGATGCCTTTTTTGTTGAGGGTTTGGCTCGGTCTTGATAGATCAAGTTTATCTTGGGCCTGTGATAAACCTGGGTTTGGTGGGAGCTTTTGCAGTGGAGATTCAAGTGTAGAAAGAGGAATGGCGAGCTCTTCTAGAATTGAGATAGAGAAGTTCAACGGTAAAAAATTTGAGCTATGGAAGCTCAAGATGGAGGACCTTCTTGTAGACAAAGAACAATGGATCACTGTGGATCCTGGTACACAACCTACTGGTACGCAGCCTACTGGTACGCAGCCTACTGGCACACAGTCGACTTGTACACAACCTACTAGTACATAGACTACTAGTACACCACCTATTGGTATGTCGAAGGAATATTGGGAGAAGTTGGACAGAAGAGCAAGGAGTACTATTCAACTCTATTTGGAAAATTCAGTGTTGTTGAATGTCTCGGGAGAATCTACAACCAAGGAACTATGGGATAAGTTGGGGAATTTGTATCAATCAAAGTCCTTGGTAAACAAGTTATTTCTTCGAAAGAAGATGTATCATCTTAGGATGGAAGATGGAGATTCTATGACAAAACATCTAAATGCCTTTAATACTCTGGTAAGTCAACTTGTCTCTATTAATATTATGATTGCAAAAGAAGATATTATGTTCTTTTCTAGACTCTTGGGATAATCTGGTTGTAGCAATTGGTAGTACCACTCAATCTACATTGAAGTATGAGGATGTAGTTGCATCCTTGTTATCTGAAGAGATGAGGCGGAAAATCATGGATGGTCATAGCACAGATGCTTTATTTGTAAGAGGTCGTACCCAAGACAGGAATCCTGGTAAGTCTTCAGGGGGGAAACCTAAATCTACAGGTAGATCTAAGTCTCCAAGAAAATATTTGATTAAATGTTGGAAGTGTGGTAAAACAGGGCATTATAAGAAAGATTGCAAGTCTAAGAAGGTTGATAAACTAAAGGGATCTGATAGTACCTCTTCCACAAAGGCGAAAACCTCCATTGAAGAAGGAGGTGATGTTTACCTGACATCTATAGGTACACATGCAGACCGTGATGTATGGTTGATCGACTCAGGTGATTCATACCATATGACTCCCCATAGGGAGTGGTTCTCTGAATATGAAAAATACGATTGGAGTGATGTATTCCTAGGAGATGACTCAACAACCAAAATCATGGGACGTGGAAGGGTTAAGTTGTTGTTAAAAGATGGAAGGATTAGAACTCTCCCTAGGGTTTTGCACATTCCAAAACTAGTTAGGAGCCTAATATCTATAAGTAAGTTGGATGATGCAGGAGTAGATACTGTATTTGGAAAGGGAACTTGCAATATGGTACGAGGAGCAATGGTGTTGATGAGGGGAGTTTGGTGTGGAAATCTGTACAAGTTGTTGGGAAGCACTTATACTAATGGGTGTAACAGTTATGTTGTCCATGAGAAAACAAATAAAGAAGACAAGACCAATATTGTCCCTGGAAAAAAGACCATGTTGTGGCATCAAAGACTAGGGCATATTGGAGAAAAGGGACTTCGAACACTACACGGTAAAGGAATGGTTGAAGGTATGTCTAATTGCACTCTGGATTGGGATTTGTGAGAAGCAGGGATGATCATTGTGTATATTCCAAGCAAGTTGGTAATCACTTCATTTATGTAGTGTTGTATGTTGATGACATGTTGTTGGTAGGAAATAACATGGATGTTATCAAGGAGGTGAAATCGCAACTATCCTGCAAATTTGACATGAAGGATCTCGGTGTTGCTAACTTCATTATGGGAATGGAGATTAAAAGAGATCGTGCAAACAGGAAACTCTAGTTGAATCAGAGAAAATATGTTGAGACGATATTGTAGAGGTTTAATATGCATGGAAGTAAACCGGTCAAGGTTCCTATTCCTATAGGTGTAAAGTTATCTGCAGATAAGTATCCCAAGACATGGGAAGAAGAAGAGGACATGTCCCATGTTCCATATGCCAGTGCAATTGGCAGTTTGATGTATGCAATGGTATGTACTAGACTGAACATTGCACATCTAGTGGGAGTTTTGAGAAGGTATTGTTTGCACACATTATTGATCGGGGGGGTGGTTTCCCTAGGAAGTGGCATTCTGGTGAAAAAAATGAAAGAAGAGGGCTCAAAAAAACCATCAAATGTTTTTATCCTAAGTCAGGCAATGATATGCCATTTTGGTGCCCACGCAGTCCCAATCATCTTGTCAGCTCCCTATCATCAGCATCCACGTCTTCCTGCCAAGCCCTCCCTGCAAGCGTCCAACAAAGCCCTATAAATGGAAAACATGCCGAGAGCGGCCGTAAAGGCAAAATGTCAATTTGAAGCTTCCTTATGGATGGATTTTCCTGTAAATCACATAACTGTGCTTGTCTCACATTTGACATGAGGAGGCTTGTACTATCTGAAAAAGAAGCCACCGACTGAAAGCATTAATGCAGTGGTCTGATCATCCTCTTGGTAGTTGCAGCAGTTTTGAGTATATATACTCAGTTTTGATATTTTGTTATGGTCGATGGTTGAGCTACACTCTTGTATTGTAAAGATTTGATGAAGCTCTGGTTCTCTGATTATGTAATGGGATTTGAGATTTCTTATTCAATCTAATTCAGCCTTATTTTTCGTCTCTTTTGAATCTGATACTGAATGGATTAGACATGGATGATCAAGTCGAGTTGTTGTAACTATATTGTGATGTATGTTTGATTTCAGTATGGTTATAACTTGATTCAGTTTCTTAAAACTTTGAATCGAAGAGGATCTTATTTTCTGAGTTTTTTCCTCCTAAGGTTGCTGGAAGACCGAATGTCCATATCAGACCTTTACGTTCTCCTTACCATTCTTCCTCCTACTCATCTATACTACACCGTACTGACTGAAGTTGAGTCAATACCTCATCTGCTTGTGCATACTAGTCCAGTTTTATGAGTTAAAGCGATATAATCTTGAGTCTGCACCCATGTGACCCCCCTTAAATTTATTCATTGTGACACACAAATTGATGGGTACTGGTCTTACTCTCTCTACAATCAGAGGGTGACTTCTAGTGCTAACATTTCTGGCGCCATTTGCGGGGATGAAAGTGAAGATATCTTCCCTGGGAGAATGACAAAGAGCTTATAATTCTGAAGTTGCATCAGATATTAGAACCATTGAAGATTGCAGCTTGCACCTGGTGACTCCACCATCAAAGACTCCACTAGGGAGGATCCTCTTGACAAAAAAATGACCATAGCAAAGGGAAAGACCAGGTATCAGTCTATGAGTTTTCTTCATGAAGTCATGTTCTTCTTTATCAGCTCATTTCTCTCTTTCCCTTCACATATAAAGAGGATTATCCTTTGCTTTGTATATTCAGTTGACAATAAGCCTTCCTTCATTCATCCATCCTTGGAAGAAGAAGACATGCCCTCTTCTTGTGTTGTAGATGTTGATCTTGTGTCTTCACCTCAGCCTATTCATAAAAGTGAGATCTGTATTGCATCTCCTCTCGAAATTGATTACCCTTGTAGCCTTGAGGAGGTTGAAAATAATTCACATTCTTCTCAAATCTCATTACCCTCCGTTATTCCTGCTGAGCCTTGCCATAAACTCATTAATCCTCATGATCATCCCACTGCTTTTCAAATTAAAATCATAAATAATTTGTTTAAACCTCTGAGGCTGCCATACCGCCTTAACCCTTATCCTCTTGATTCCTTTGAGTATCTTCCTCGATTTTCTGGGGAGGATCATGTTACAACTAAAACATATGGAGACTAGATGGACCCCATGATCAATTCTATTTTTTTATTTCATCACACTCATCCACTGAGAGGAAGCTCAAATAAATCCAGTTTCTTGACAAAATATGGACCTTAGGGGTGTAGCCAATTAAGGGTTTCCACCAGTTATTCATCCATCCTGTGAGGGATTTTTCTCGTGGGGATTTACCAGTTAAATTTCCAACCATGGTTTTCCCCACTAGCTCGGGAACGTCGCAGAGAGGAATATCATCTTAGACCACCATCTTCACAGAGCCTCGATGTTCCTTTATGCACCAAGCTAGGTTTTTGTGTAGAGGATGGTCTCCTTTGTCGTTAACACTCTTCTTCTCTTCCGTCTGTGAGACACTGGGATTAGTAACCTTCTCCTTAGGGGGAGAAGATGGGGGGAGATAATTTTGTTCCATCTAAGAGGGGAGGAAGGTCAAGATCTTGGAGAGCCAGGAGAGACGACATGGGAGCTGGAACACTTGGCTTGATCAAAACTATTTGTTGGGTAGCCTTGCAGTAAATGCGAAGGCGTGTGAATTCTCATGCGTTGGTGTTAAAGGAGTTCCAAGAACTATTCATGTGAGGTGAAGGAGGAGGGGCCTGTGGGACTATCATCATAGTCTACTACCTTTGTTTTCGAGTCCGCCATCTGTCACGACCCACATGATGGGAACGTGGGCACCACTGAGATCCGACCAGAGGACGTCGCCATAGTGAGAAAGGGATCGAAAAAGAGGGTCAGGCGAAGGTATGAGAGCCTAAGACGGGGATCTAGAAAAGAGGATCGGGAGCTTGAAAATGGGGCCAAGAAAATTGCGGGGATGGGAAAAAAAGGGGAGGGGGAGGGGGAGGCCTATGACCCCACCCGAGGTTATATGCTTCAAGGTGCATAATGCAGGGGGCTTAGCCTCAGAGCCTTCGTTCCCAGTGATCGAAAGATGTTATGATTTACAAAAGTTTAATTGTGTTGTTGACATTGACTAGAATACTATGAAGGATATGCCACCAACTTTCCTTGATCAATAATAGGCTCAAGTTATCTTGGTTGGGGTGAGCATGTTTTTGTTCAAATGGATTCCAAAATTGAAATCTTTTGTGCAGTTTAAGGTGTAGGGCCTAGAGGAGGTCCCTAAGTTTCCCCCCTTGATTTGGAGATGCAAGTTAGGACAAAGAATTATTTGACTCAAGGGCTGATCATTAAGCATGGTTAGGGATTCTTGCCCCCTTCTTTTTTATTGAGGACATGGTGGTCTGATATCATCAGACATGAAATGGGGTTGTACCACCTATTTTGGGGATTTCAAATCTTGTTGGAGATGGAGTCAAATAGTAAAGATATTGAAGAAGTAGGTAGCATATTATAAGGGATTTCATCCTTGGTTATGAGAAAATAAATTAGTGAAGGACTAGTTGCACTCATTAGAGTAATGAATGAATGGGCAATGGACATTATTACCACCACATATATGGTTAACTAATTAGGGTTATTTAATGACTCTTCCCACATAACAACATGTTGTATAAATGTAGAGGTTGTAGTCTAGAAAAGGGTTAATTTGTTTCTATAAGGTTCCTCTTCTTTTCCTTAGTATACTCTTGTTGGATAGTTGGGATGGTTGGTTAATGTAAGAATTTTAACTTATTTTGGGTATGAGATTGAATGCATATTTATGAGTAAGCCATTGAGCCAATATTATAAGCATGTATCTAATATAGATTGAGATGAATGGAATGGTATCCCCTTTGAAATCATTTTCATGTTCATGATTTATGGTGATGAATATTGTTTCCTATTGGTTCAATATCATGTCATGGAACTACTACATTTGGGTGAAATTACCATGTTCAATTGACATTGGATTGGCACATATCACTATGTTTTGGAATCTTGATTTTGGAAAATAACTTTGTATTAGAAACGTCTATTCAACATTGATATATTCACATTAATAACAATCTTATATTGACGTTTTCTTATAGAATGCAATAAAAAAAAACAAATGGCCATGTTATATATATAAAATCACCATAAAGAGCTCAATGAAAACTTTCCAAAGCCCTTATATTTATATATATATATATATATATATATATAGAGAGAGAGAGAGAGAGAGAGAGAGAGAGAGAGAGAGAGAGAGAGAGAGACCACATAGAGCTCAATGAAAACTTTCCAAAGCCCCGGATGGGGTGTCGTTCAACAATAATGAGAAAGAAATGGTAGAAGGGAGGACAAGCCATGTTGTAGATCGAGTCTCCAGGAAACCATAAGGCGATGACCCCATCTTCAATTCATAATCAGACCTTCAATCATCTTCAAGCTCTGCAACAAAGGAAGATGTACTATCAGCAGGTGAAGAGATCTGTTGATGCAATGTAAGCTCATCCTCAATATTCTGTGATGCCAATCATTTTCGCCAGCAATATGCCATGTCAGGAGCACACTAGATTACACAAGGGTAGAAGATACCGTAGACAGTTGGGTAAGAACTCTGCAAGCTCAGATAATATTAGCAGCTATAGGAAAAGGAACGGGATGAATTCTCTTGTTCATAACCACATTGAGGAGATGACCATTGTCCGGGGATGCAAATTTGAGTGGTTTGACAGGGCTGGAAACTCTTTAGGTTTCTCCCCTAATCAGGTTCTTGGTCTACTCTCTCCCACTAGGACCCTACATTCCACTTTGGTTGGTTCTATTGAATTTGATGAGGAAGCCCATTCCTCAAGTTTCCTCCACCTCACCTCGGACGCAACTAGCAAAAGAGACTCTCCCTATCAACTGGGCTCAGCAACAACTCTTCAAAATCTTCTCTTTAAAATGCGCGGTGAAATGGATTATCTTAAATTTCACATTGAGCTTATGCAAGAAAAGTTACAAGATGAGGTTTTTATCCCTCTTTATATTTTGTAAAAGCTATTGTCATAGGATTTTTAATTCTGCAACAAAATTTCTAAGGGTTTTAAGTATAAGTGTTTCCTTAAAAGGAGGGTTGAAACCCTTACAAAAATGGAGAGCATTATATGAATAAACCCATTCATTTAAACAAAAATTGTATTTTCTTGGCTAGAAGAAATTGAAAATATAAGTTTTATTCTTATAAAACTTGATGATTAAAAACAAATAAATGAAGAACATGGTTATTAATAAAAAACCATGATCTAGAAAAGATGTTGACCTTTGGCTACAAAAAAAATAAGGCAAATGTAATACATAAACCTCTTTAAACAATGAAACTAAATTCAATAAAAGATTCTATAACAATAATATGAAAATGATTGTAGCTCCATGAATTCAGAAGCTATCCTCCACACACAATCATACCCTTCTTTCAAAGAAAATAAAACCCTGCCCTTATTTGAGTGAAAAACCTTGGGATGGAGAGGAGAGGAGAGGAGAGGAAAACATGTTAAAAGAAAATAAAAGAAAGACAGGGTTGAGGGTAAGGAGAGAGTTTTTATTGAAAAGTAGAGCATTTTTTATTTGTGAAATTAGAAAAGGAAGGATGGTTACATGGATACAAGTAAATAAAACATAATTAAATATTTTTCATTATTTGAATTTGAATACCTATTTCCCAAGGTCATAACATTCACATACAAACTCTCTTTTAGGTCCATGATATATCATTGGAAAAATATCAATGAGACTTTTGCAATAATAGTTTTTTTTCAAATAGCCCCGGATGGGGTGACACGCGGCGACACCTTGCCTCATGACTCAGCATCAAGCCACAACTTAAATGTTGTAGGTCGCTCCCCATCCCTTCCGCATTTACGATGGTAGCCGACCATTACAGCCGCTATACAGAGGAGGGACTTCTCCCTCGCGCGAACGCACTCGCTCAGCCAGCATTCAATATGACAGGGTTAATGGGAAGCCATGTGAAGCCGACATTTGATAATTTGAAAGTTGAAGAGCCTGGACAGAGCTGGTTCACTCTCATTTTGGACCTCCTCGCCGGTTGGGAGCTCTGGTGCAGTTCTGGTTCACTCTCGTTTTGGTGCATCCTCATTTTGGCTCATTCTTTCTATGTCTTTATCCACCCCTCATCAACAATGACAAGGAAGCGAGGTATGGCTCGCCGAGGCTCGGCCTGGTACACCCACAAAGAGCAAAGGCAAAGGAGGAAGAACCTGGAGCACTCTCTGTCAATGGCGACTTCCATTCTCCGGCAGAGAGCTCGAGCTGACCAATTGGCTCTCCATGCCATTATCGATGAGCCTGGGATAGAACGTAGCACGCGCACCATGGCAATTGAGCCCGAAAGCTGTATGAAGGAAGGCACTGAGGACGAGTTTCCAACCTGCTATGTTGAGGAAACGTCATACCTAGAGGATTTAGCGACCACCCTGGAACCCCAAGCCACGGTGCCCGAAATATAAATTGGAAGCGGTCCGAAGGGAGAGCAGGCAGACGAATTCCCAATTTGTATTGTGGAAGAGATATCGTGGACGGATGACTACAACCATGCTGAGAAGGCAACAAACGAGGACGAGGCTCGGGACAATGCATGCGCAGAAAGGATTGTGGACGAGAACAGAGCAGGGATGAATATGTATGCGGCCAGCGCAAGACTGAACGTGATCGAGGCCAGAGCAGGGATGAACGTGGAAGTGGTGATCCGTCAGGATTTTTCGAATGACTTATGGTTGAGTTTTATTTGCATGCATTAATTAACCATTGAGAAACTTAACGAAAGAACGAGAAAAGAAAAGGAATTATACAGCCATTAACATAATTGCAGATCTGAAAGGCAATGAAAAACAGCAAACCATAATGCACAGGTTGATAACGGTTCGACACAACTTTGCCTACGTCTCCGGGCCTTTTCTCTGTGAGGGAGGCTTCTTTATTTCTTTTTGAAAGATTATTAGTACATCTTTACAATGCCGATTGGCTTCTAGACTGATCTGGTCATGTTCCCCATGATCTCTAGAATCTTTCACAACTTACGGCACCTGAAACGGATGTCCCGAGCTCTCAGAAATCGTTCGACAGCATCTCTACCTCAACAGCTTCCCTGCCTCAAACTGGCTTAGACCTGGCTTTGCCTCGGCATCTCTGCTCTCCAAAACTATCTAAAAGCTCTCCAAAAGCTGACCAAATGGACTCAACATGGCCTTGGTTAAATAGTTGGGAAATTTGGTTTCAATCTCAACTTCCTCCCAAAAATTAGGCTCTAAAAAAGCCCAATAACTCCCAATTACATTAAAAATGGAGTTAATTACATTAATAATTCATAAAGTGGTTATGAAACCCACTTTTAAACTATATATTAGTTTTAAAAACCGGCCTTAAGCCCCCTTTTCTGGGCGCACCCCTGTTTGCAAGATCACATGGTGTAAGCGCATATGCCCACGGCCTTGGGCTTAACCGCATAACAGTTATAACTTATGTTTTTTAAACCGCGCATAATATACAAACGGTTAACATTTGTAACGGTTATAAAATCGTGGCCTAACAGTTAAACCACCCACCAAATATTTATACAAATGTCGCGGTCACATTACAACATATATAATCGGGGTCAGGGCTAAGCCCCGGTCCCACCCCCCGCCACTATACACAAAAACCAAGTTTAAAAACAAAACCCGCCACCATGTTAACAAGGAACACACGGTGGTCCAATGGTCGTGTCTCGTTGCGAAGGCGGAGGACGGAGGAGGTCCAGGGTTCGAATCCCCGGGACCCCAAAATTTTTAACATAGCCCTTATTGGCTAAACCAGGGGTGCCACGTGGCAACCTGTGATTGGGCCACGTGGCACCCTCACATCCAATCGATGCATGCCATGTGTCGACCGATGATTTGTTCACGCCATCCAACCAGAAGATGCCACGTGTCCATCGATGATTCGCCCATGTCACTGCCACGCATCGCTGCCATGTCACTTGCCATACGATGCTGACGTCATCCGCCACGTATGCTGCTGACGTCATCCCGTGCCACGTGTCACCCTTCCAGTGGTGACATGTGTCACCTCGGGATTGGTCCAACCGTACGTCCAAAAATGCCAAATCCATCTGACACGTGTCACTGCCTGAGGCTACCACGTGTCCTGTATGGACCTACCACGTGTCATCGTACGGACCTGCCACGTCAGCTGTACGGACTGACACGTGCCCTGCCCAGTCAGCATTTTTTTTGCCTGTTTGACTTTTCGGTCAGAACGCGATATCTTCTCTATACGGACTCCGTTTGACATAAAAATTATACCACCAGAATCAGGAAGACGAGACGGACGCAATGGTGTTGGTTTTGTCATATTCCGGGCACTTTCATTTTTGAGCATTTTTCATGCCCTGACAGCCTTCTGAATCCGATTTCGGATCACACCTCCCAACAATAAGACCTTTTGGTCCCCAAAAGGTTACTGACCATTCGACAAGCTCAGGATAGGCCACCCGACTTGCTCTTTGTCTCTGAAAGATGATTACATCAGGGGAAGCAAAACACAATAAAGTTGAGACATCCACTTCTGGCAGAACCAAGTGACTGCTTTCTTTCCTTCACGGTGTTCTTCTTGCTTCGCTGGCAATCCTTCCTCCTTCGTGGGTGCATGCAAAATCCTCTTGCCCTTCTTTGGACGAAGCTCTGGATTAAGCTTCCAACAACTAGCCTTTTGATGACCACTCTTGTTACAAAACGTGCAACGAGTCTTTGGCATCCAGACTTGCTTAACCTTCTCCTTCTTTTGTTGTGGACTTGAGCCTTTACGTCGTGTTTCCTTCTTGGACGACATAGGTTTCCTGTACAAATTTTGTCTCTTCCAACACTTGGCAACACAATGCTTAGGTGAAAGACAAT
>ML778173.1:201281-285212 GCA_009831015.1 Picea engelmannii | reverse complement strand
GACGAAAACGTTTTGGGGCAAGGGGCTTTCGGCAAGGTTTACAAGGGCGTTCTCTCCAGCAGCGGCCAAGAAGTTGCAGTGAAGTGCATATCGAAGGAATTCGCGGAGGGAATGAAGGGGTTCGTCTCAGAGATCTCGAGCATGCGCCGCCTACAGCACAGGAACCTGGTTCAGCTCCTGGGCTGGTGCCGGAGAGAAAAACAGCTATACATCGTTTGCGACTACATGCCCAACGGCAGTCTGGATAAACTCATATTCGGGAATCCGACAACAGTCCTGCCGTGGCCTCAGCGATACGCGATCGTCAAGGGTGTGGCCGCTGGGTTGCTGTATCTGCACGAGGAATGGGAAAATACGGTTGTCCACGGAGACATCAAGCCGAGCAACGTGCTGCTGGATTCGGAGCTCAAAGGGCGATTGGGTGAATTCGGCTTTGCTCCGCTGTATGATCCCAGCGAGAATCCGCAGAAGGCTCATGCCATGGGAACGCTGGGGTACATAGCGCCGGAGCTCATACAGACGGGGAAGGCCACTCCCAGCTCGGACGTGTTCAGCTTCGGGGTTCTGCTGTTGGAGGTGGCTTCCGGGAGGAGGAACGTGGATCCGTTAAAGGAGGCCGAGCGGCTGATTTTGACGGAGTGGGCGTGGGAGCTGTACACGGAGGGGAGTCTGGTGGAGGCATCGGATCCAAAGCTGGGGAAGCAATATGATGTAGTCGAGATGGATAAGGTGCTGAAATTGGGGTTGTTGTGTTGTCATCCAAAGCCAGAGAGCAGGCTGGAAATGCGCCATGTCTGTCAAATACTGGAGGGCGAAGCTCCTCTTCCTGACATCCGCACGGCTTCCTTAAACGTGACTATTATGGGTCGTTAACCCTTGGTCCTTGTGATATTAAGGGTCGTTACCCCAGCGGAGGCCTCTTTAGGTTTGCAGGCAATAAGTTTGGGCAGGCAGGAAACGTCAAGAGGATCCTTGAACACCGTCAGACTATTAGGCTTCACCGTGAAGTTTTTGTCTCCTTCTCCATTGAAAATTTATAAAGCGGAAGTAGTTGAAAGCTAGGCGTAAGTAGTTGAACGTCTCATAAATATAATATTTTTTTATTTTATTTATCTTTGATGTATGGATGGTCGTAGTAAATTGGAGTGTAAGACAAATGATCCGATTTAGTCACTATCTAATTATTGGCTTAAATCCTGTGGTCGAGACCTTTTAAAATCGTCAATTTATAGAAAAAAAAAAAATATTCGAAAGCTTCGACTCCCCGGTCCCCACATGGGTAAAAGCGTTGCATTTCTACCAATCAACGCTTTAAGATGCAGCAATTTATTTAATCCGTGAGTATATTTTTCACTCTGCCGATAAGGCAGCTGAGTTGTCACAGTTCACTGTATACCGATGCAATTTGTATGAAGTTTTATCATTTTAGAAAATTAATAAATTAAACATAATATTTTATAAAAAATAGAATTTTTATATTTGGTTGAGTTGTACAGTTCATTGTCTACCAATGCATTTTATATAAAGTTTTATAAGTTTAGGAAAATAATATATTAAATATAATATTTTATAAATAAATTTATTTTTATATTTTTTTAATGAGAAAAGGAAAATAACAATTCTTTGTTATTTAATTTGAATTAAAGGCAACTTTTCAATATATATAATGAAATAAGGTTAAAAGTCATTATAAAAAATACATAATAATCATTCTTCCCAACCATCCAAACTAAACACAATTGACTTATAATTTTTTTATTTTATTGTAGTATTTTTATTTTATTTTATTGTAGTATTTTTTAGCAGGTTTAAAAAATTTTAAATATAACTTTAAATATAACCTGTACCTAATGGTTAAGAACATGTGTTTCCTCTTAAGAGGTTACAGGTTCAAAATAGAAACCTTAAAAATAGATTATTATTATTATATATATGAAGTTTTAAGATTTTAGAAAAGTAATATATTAAATCTAATATTTTATAAATAAAAACAATTTCTATAATTTTTGTATTTTATTGTAGTGTTTTTGTGTGGCTTTAAAGAGTTTTGGATGGAACATAAACTTTTCAATGCACATGAATTTGTTACACCAAACAAATAAAATAAAATTAAGATATTTCAAATTGTATACTTTGACCATGTCATTAGTGTTTTCGAATGGAATGAGCATATTTTAATAGAGTGGATAAAGGCATATGTGGGCACCTTGGGCATTAATATAGGTTATTGTACTTGGAGTTGGAATTTGATGGGTAAAATATGGGGCATTTTTCTCGTCAAATAAGACCAAACATTTTATGCCATTATTTTTGGGAACATGTAACCAAGTCAATAGGACGTGTTCATTATGAAGGGGTATAAATTCTATAAGACATCATTAATTCTTCTTATTCCTATTTATGACGAGGCATAAGGGTAATATGTATCATTTCCAAATCTGGAGTACCATTTACAAGTGGGTGGTGGTTAATGCATGAATAACTCTTCTCGCATAGAGTTACCCACCACCCTCTCTAAAGTCTAAACCCAAGACCGTATCCATTATCGAATTCGAAACCCAGGGCCAACGTGATAGCAAGTTGCAAGTTGCAACTCTATTTTGGTATCATTGAACCCCTGAATAACTAGTGAGAGGGGAAACCACCTTTGTTCATTGTTGTTTCCATCAATCCCAATGTCAATAGAAGTGGGTAGCTCATTGCACTGAGAAACACTGAATTGATGCACAGGGATTGAGATACATGTCACTTTGTCCATTGGAAGGTTGAAGGGATTAGGAGAACAAAGGGTAACACCCTCTTTCCTTTTTAAACAATTGAAAAATCCCAGTCTCTTTGACTTTGTGCCTTCAAATAGGTCTTGTGCATTTTCATTGTTATCTCTTCATTTTGGGTCCATCTGATACCTCCAATAAGGATTTATCCCTGCATTTCAGCAGGTCCAAAAGAGGAACAAGGGTTGACTCTTGAGTGCCAGTCTTGTCGCATTTGTTTAAGTGCATCAACCCACCCCGTAAACCATTTTGAAGGTCCAATAAATACCAATGCCTTTCTCCCTCATTGACAACCATAGTCCTCGACTTATGACATAATTCATTAGTTTCCAAAAATCATGGACCATATCTCTCGCTGTAAATTAGAAAGATAACCAGCCATATCTGATCCAAAAAGGATCCAGAGAAGACTAAGGACAACTCAGAATTCGTAGAAGCAACTCAGGAAGCTTAGAATCGCCTCAGTAGATAGAGAAAGGACAAAAATTCAAGTCCTCAAAACTAAGTGAAATTGGCATCATCGAGAAGAGTGTGTCACAAGCTTTCCAATGGCGTAAACGGCTCGTCAAACGAAGTTACAGATCAAAAGATATTCGCAGTCAAGGTTTTGGTCAACCTATCCAGTCAACAGGGATGAGTCAACATCTGTACTACTGACGTCAACATCAGTACTGATGATGTCAGTATCCGTACAACCATGTCAGAGGCTATATGAGACATGGCAGATATGTGGCATCTGTACCATACATGGCAGGCTGACGTGGTAGACAGGTGGCATGGCAGGGTGACTGTATAGGTGAATGATGTGGGCCAATGGTTGGCTACCACGTGGCAGTGATAAAATTCCCAATGAGGGCACATAACCGAATTTTCAAAATAAAAAATAAGGCCCACCAAATTTGGCGGAGGTCTCGCCAAATTTGGTGGCCAACCTTTCGTATCATCCAACTCCGAAAAATCTATATAGATGGAAGGTAGACTGAATATGTAGAAGATTGATCAGAGTTAATGGAACATTGTGTTCAAGTCTAAATTTTATGTGTGAAATATGTCTCTATAACCATGGGTTGATTATATCGTTTGAGCGAATGAGGGAATGATGGTTTAATGAATCTTTGAATGAGTAAATACGCATGGTTGTATGCCTATGAGAATGACACAGAGGAGAGAGAGGAATTGAATGGGAGATTGGTGACTCCACGCAGAGATCCGGGAGATCGGTGTCTCCATTCTGGTGCCTCCACAGATCGCGCCCTCCATCAAAGGATTTTTCCATAATTGTTGGAAGGAATATCATTCATTGAAGTGATAAGGAGAAATAAATGCTAGTTGTCACGCCCTCCACAATCAACTTTTCACCATATGAGATAGCTTGGTAATTGATTCCATAAACAAAAAATAAATAAAAATCAAATGCTTTAAAAATACAATCTTTTAGTGAAGGTTGGTGTGGGTAAATGCATAAAATATATGCTTTATACCATTAAGAAGTTTTTGGAAGTATTAAATATTCTTGTATTTTTTTTAAAGGGAGGACTTCACAAATTTAGGGGGGCGGGGGGGCTACATTTTGCCTTTTGTAAAAGACTATAATAAGTCTTGTATAATGATCAAATTTCAAAAGTTTTGATTGTAACCTTTAAGTTAAGAGTTGAGAAGAGTCCAGTGAAATACTCTTTCAAACTCTTTTTCCAACGAGACTTTTAAAGGGTCAAGGCCAAGCCCTTAAAGGCGTTTTTTTTGCGTGGATTGTGTACCCTTCTTTTTGGTGCCTTGTGTCTCTCTTTTGGTGTTTGGTGGATTATTCACTTGCAATCTTGCAATAAACATCATGTCTAAATTAATCAGTTTATTCACAGAATCAGATAAGTTAGATGGACCCAAGAATTACAAATTTTGGAGTCGGCACATGAAAAACACTTTGATCTATAATGAATTATGGTGTGATATTTGTCATGGTGATACTGCTCCAACTAAGCCAATCGACGCTAATTATTTAGCTAAATGGTATTTGAAATATTAAAAAGCACTTTCTTTGCTACACACTTCTATAACTGAACACATGTTTGTACATATTGAGAATTCCAAAGATGCATGGTCTGCTTGGAATTTGTACAAGAAGATTTTTGATACTCCTGCTGCATCTCATAAGGTTGATCTACAAATGAAATTGCTTAAACAAATATTATTAGATAATGGTGATGTATTAGAATACATTTCAAGAATTAAGAACATTCATCAAGAAATCATCAAAGGCGGTTTTCCTAAACTTGAAGATAGTTTTCTAGTCTCCATTGTGATAAATGTATTGCCTCATTCTTATAAGCATTTTCTTGAGACTTTGAAAATAATTGATAAGTTATCAACTGTGACTTTTGATTCACTTAGTGAATTACTGGCTAAACATAGTAAATCTTTTGAATTCGAAACCCAAGACTGTATCCATTATTGAATTCGAAACCCAGGGACAATGCGATAGCAAGTTGCAAGTTGCAACTTTATTTTGGTATCATTGCACCCCTGAATAACTAGTGAGAGGGGAAACCACCTTTGTTCATTGTTGTTTCCATTAATCCCAATGTCAGTAGAAGTGGGTAGCTCATTGCACTGAGAAACACCGAATTGATGCACAGGGATTGAGATACATGTCACTTTGTCCATTGGAAGGTTGAAGGGATTAGGAGAACAAAGGGTAACACCCTCTTTCCTTTGCAAACAATTGCAAAATCCCAGTCTCTTTGACTTTGTGCCTTTGAATAGGTCCTGTGAATTTTTGTTGTTAGCTCTTCATTTTGGGTCCATCTGATACCTCCAATAAGGATTTATCCCTGCATTTCAGCAGGTCCAAAAGAGGAACAAGGGTTGACTCTTGAGTGCCAATCTTATCGCATTTGTTTAAGTGCATCAACCCACCTACTAAACCATTTTGAAGGTCCAATAAATACCAATGCCTTTCTCCCTCATTGACAACCATAGTCCTCAACTTATGACATAATTCATTAGTCTCCAAAAATCATGGACCATATCTCTCGTTGTAAATTAGAAAGATAACCATCCATATTTGATCCAAAAAGGATCCAGAGAAGACTAAGGACAACTCAGAATTCGTAGAAGCAACTCAGGAAGCTCAGAATCATCTCAGCAAATAGAGAAAGGAAAAAAATTCAAGTCCTAAAAAATAAGTGAAATTGGCATCATCGAGAAGAGCACGTCGCAAGCTTTCCAATGGCATAAACGGCTAGTCAAACGAAGTTACAAATCAAAAGATATTCATGGTCAAGGTTTTGGTTAACCTATCCAATCAACAGGGATGAGTCATCATCCGTACTACTGACGTCAGCATCAATACTAATGATGTCAGCATCCGTACAACCATGTCACAGGCTATATGAGACGTGGTAGACATGTGGCATCTGTACCATACATGGCAGGCTGACGTGGTAGACAGGTGACGTGGCAGGGTGACTATACAGGTGAATAATGTGGGCCAATGGTTGGCTACCACGTGGCAGTGATAAAGTGCCCAATGAGGGCACGTAACTAAATTTTCAAAATAAAAAATAAGGCCCACCAAATTTGGTGGCCAACTTTCTGTATCATCCAACTCTGAAAAATCTAAATAGATAGAAGGTAGACTGGATATGTAGAAGATTGATCAGAGTTAATGGAACATTGTGTTCAAGTCTAAATTTTCTGTGTGAAAATATGTCTCTATAACCATGGGTCGATTATATCATTTGAGCGAATGAGGGAATGATGGTTTAATGAATCTTTGAATGAGTAAATGCGCACGGTTGTATGCCTATGAGAATGACACAAAGGAGAGAGAGGAATTGAACGGGAGATTGGTGCCTCCACGTCGAGATTCAGGAGATCGATGTCTCCATTCTGGTGCCTCCATAGATCGCGCCCTCCATCAAAGGATTTTTCCATAATTGTTGGAAGGAATATCATTCATGGAAGCGATAAGAACAAATAAATGCTAGTTGTCACGCTCTCCATGATCAACTTTTCACCATATGCGTTAGCTTGGTAATTGATTCCATAAACAAACAAAAAAATAAAAATTAAATGCTTTAAAAATACAATCTTTTAGTGAAGGTTGGTGTGGGTAAATGCATAAAATATATGCTTTATACCATTAAGAAGTTTTTGGAAGTATTAAATATTCTTGTATTTTTTTTTAAAGGTTGGACTTCACAAATTCAAGGGGGGGGTACATTTTGCCTTTTGTAAAAGACTATAATAAGTCTTGTGTAATGATCAAATTTCAAAAGTTTTGATTGTAACCTTTAAGTTAAGAGTTGAGAAGAGTCCAGTGAAATACTCTCTCAAACTCCTTTTCCAACGAGACTTTTAAAGGGTCAAGGCCAAGCCCTTAAAAGAACTCTTTTTGCGTGGATTGTGTACTCTTCTTTTTGGTGCCTTGTGTCTCTCTTTTGGTGTTTGGTGGATTATTCACTTGCAATCTTGCAATAAACATCATGTCTAAATTAATCAGTTTATTCACAGAATCAGATAAGTTAGATGGACCCAAGAATTACAAATCTTGGAGTCGGCACATGCAAAACACTTTGATCTATAATGAATTATGGCGTGATATTTGTGATGGTGATATTGCTCCAACTAAGCCAACCGACACTAATTATTTAGCTAAATGGTATTTGAAATATTAAAAATCACTTTCTTTGCTATGCACTTCTGTAATTGAACACATGTTTGTACATATTGAGAATTCCAAAGATGCATGGTCTGCTTGGAATCTGTACAAGAAGATTTTTGATACTCTTGCTGCATCTCATAAGGTTGATCTACAAATGAAATTGCTTAAAAAAATATTATTAGATAATGGTGATGTATTAGAATACATTTCAAGAATTAAGAACATTCATCAGGAAATCATCAAAGGCGGTTTTCCTAAACTTGAAGATAGTTTTCTAGTCTCCATTGTGATAAATGTATTGCCTCATTCTTATAAGCATTTTCTTGAGACTTTGAAAATAACTGATAAGTTATCAATTGTGACTTTTGATTCACTTAGTGAATTACTGGCTAAACATAGTAAATCTTTTGGAAAACAAAAACAATCAGGAGAAGATCTTCTTTTCACTAAAGCTAAAAGTTCTAAAGGAAGAGGAAAATCATATTTTGGAAATTTTCATAATCAATCTTCTAATCGAGGTCGTGGCAGAGGTGGTGGTCATGGTAAAGGTCATAGAAATTTTAATCATCAAAAAATTCAAAGTAATCCTCCCAATAATAATGCACAGTCAGGAAGAGGCAAAAATTTCAGTCAAGTGAGATGTAAAAGATGTTTAAAGATGGGTCATTATGCATCAAATTGTCTTACAAGCAATGATCGATTGTCGAAGTTTAAGCAAACATCAAATTCAAATTCTCAACAATCAAATCAATATGCAGAGGATCAATATTACCATCATGATCAATATGAATATGTTTTTTCAGTAATTCAGCATGGATATTCATTTGAAAATGATTGGATATTGGACATAGGGGCTACTCAACATATGACTTATCATAGAGACTATTTTTGGAATTATCAATATGTTCAACTAAATCCCATTTATTTAGTTGATGATACAACTCATATACCTCAAAGAAAAGGTTCATTGAAATTCTTTCTCCCTGGAATTGGTGAAAAATGGATTTCAAATGTTTGGTATGTACCAACTTTTAAGAAAAAATTGTTATCTTTAGTCACAATTAGACAAGTTGGACATCAAATCCTCATGCAAGATGGTTTGGTGAATATTAAGTTAGAGAAGGATAACTTGAAAATAATAATGACGGGATATGAAGATGGGAAGTTACTAAGAATGAGTGGGAAAGTTATTCAAAGAAAGGAAGAGTTTGCAACATAGTGAATTATGAAATGTCTTCATTCAGATTATGGCATTTTCGATTTGGTCACTTAAACTTTGATAGTATCTTGAAACTTAAGTACCAAGATTTGGTAAAGGGTTTGTCAACTTTCAAGAAAGAAAATTCCAAGTGTGAAGCTTGTATTTTTGGCAAGAAAAAGCGAGAAGCTTTTCCAACCATCTCATGGCGAGAAACAAAGTATTTGGAGTTGATTCACAGTGATATATGTGGTCCAATGGAATCTTCTTTCGGTGGATTTTGATACTTTATATTTTTCATTGATGACTACACTAGAATGACATGGGTGTACTTTTTAAAGGCAAAGTCTGAAGCTTTTAAAAAGTTTAAAAATTTTCAACACATGGTTGAAAATGCAACAAGAGAAAAGGTTGCATCTTTGGGAACAAATAACGGAGGTGAATTCACTTCAACTGAATTCAATGATTATTGTCGAGACAATGAAATCAAGAGGCAACTAACAAATTCCTATACTCCACAACATAATGGAGTTACTGAAAGGATGAACATAACTCTCATGGGCATGGCAAGATCTATGATGTAGTTTAAAGGGCTGAGCACAAAATATTGGGCTAAAGCAGTCCATATTGCAGTTTATCTCATAAATCGATCACCTACATCATCTTTAGATGGAAAAACACCTTATGAAGTTTGGTACTTTTTTAAACCCAAGGTAAATCATCTTAGGGTTTTTGGCTCAACTTGTTATGCTTTAGTTCTTAAGGAAAGGAGGATTAAATTAGAAAACCAAAGTATGAAGTGTACCTTCATTGGATACTCTGATGAAACGAAAGGGTATAGGTTGCTTTCAAATGGAAAATTCATTGTCAGTAGAGATGTAATTTTTTATGAAATTGAAAGTAACAATTTAGATGAGATTAATCATCTCCTTATTCGTTTAGAGAACAAAAACACTAAGGGTAAAGGTAAGTTGAACAAGTCAAAGAAAACATTTTGGTTTGAAAAAGACTTTGTTTCTCTAGAAGAATCTCTTTATCAAAAAGTTATTTTGATTCATTTTATAATGAAACTACAAAAGGCTCTTCTGATACTGAATCTTCAAAAGAATCTTCTCCAACCTTAGATATTTCAAATGAAAGAAGAGCCTCATTTTTTGAAAATCCTCTTTTCAATAATAATGGTGATTTAGATCCATAATCCCCTCAACATAAGAAGCCAAAGTGGGTCGAAAAACTTCTCAAAGATGTTCATTCAGATGAAATGAACAAAACAAGAACTAGGGGATGTTCAAGAGAAGAAGGAAATTTTTCTCATGCTTCCACTGAACCTACTTATTTTGTTGAAGTAGCTGGAAATAAAGAATGTTAGGAAGCAATGATTACTGAATATGATTCAGTACTTGCAAATGGGACTTGGAACTTAGTTGATTTTCCACATGATGTTAAGCCCATCGGTTGTAAATGGTTTTATCGAGTAAAGTACAAGCCCAATGGTAAAATTGACAAGTGCAAAGAAAGACTTTTTGCTAAAGGTTTTGCTCAACATGAAGGAATTGATTATGAAGAAACTTTTGTACCCACAACTAAATGGAATACTATCAGAATGGTTATCAATTTGGCTGCACATAGTGGCTGGAAATTACATCAAATGGATGTCAAAAGTGCATTCATGAATGGTGATCTAACATGACTCAACCATGAGGGTTTGAAGGTAAAGGACAAGAACATAAAGTTTGAAAACTTCTGAAGGCTTTATATGGCTTGAAACAAGCTCCTCGAGCTTGGTATGCAAAAATGGATGAGTACCTACAAAAGGTGGGTTTTCATCGAAGTGAATCAGATGATACATTGTATTTTCGAATGCAAGATAAGAACATGGTGATACTTGTACTCTATGTTGATGACTTAATCATAACAGGAAATAATGAAACTCACATCAAATAGGTTAAGGAAGAACTTAAAGCAGGGTTCAAAGTGACTGATTTAGTGACACTTCATTATTATCTTGGAGTTAAAGTATCTTAACATCCTAACCAAGTATTCCTTAGTCAACATATTAAAACTACTTTTTATTGCATATATTGAATCTAAAATTAGATTGCTTTATTATCACTTAACAGTGGCAATGTCAGACATCTCCCTTAATCAGGGATCTTATGATAGTCTGCTAATGGTTTAAAATTTCTAGATTAATGACTCTTCTGCTTCCGAGAGCCTTATTAAAAATAGAATCCATGCCAAAAGGTAATAAATCAATGTCAGAAATCTCCCTTAATCAGGGATCTTATGATATTTTTATAATGGTTTAAATTTTCTAGATTAATGACTCTTCTGCTTCTGTGAGCCTTATTAAAAATAGAATCCATGCCAAAAGGTAATAAATCGCTTCATCATCCCACAAGGTCAATAATCTAGTTTTTGAAATATTATTAAAATGCCTAGTTTTCCATTGTTTGTGTCCTTATGTTCCAAATGTATTCTTCTTAAATTAATATACCTTGATGTATGTATTCCCCTTTTTCCATCCACCTTCAGTATGTGTTGAGTATTTCCATGGCATTTAAATGTTGGTACTTGAGAACTGAGCTGAGGGTTGGAGGAAGCACATTCATATTTTTTCTTGCTTGATGCACTTGGAATGTCAGGAGTCCAATTTGTTTACAACATTATGCAATCATAATAATTATACTATCACTATTTGTTAATAGTGTTAGAGTTCACATTCATAAGTTAAGATATCTTGTGACACATGTTGACATAGTTTAGTGTGTCTTATGAGCTTCCTGGTTCAATTTTTGTGAAAGGGAAACTAAAACGAAGACAAATAGAAAGTAAAGTATTGTTTAGGGTAATACAGAGGATATCTTGTGACACATGTTGACATAGGTTGGTGTGTCTTATGAGCTTCCTGGTTCAATTTTTGTGAAAGGGAAACTAAAACGAAGACAAATAGAAAGTAAATTATTTTTTAAGGTAATATAGATTTGGATTTTACCATGGATCCAAGGGTAAGAACAAGCTATTGCGATATCTCACAAAAAGTTTTTTGTTAACTTATTAGTCCCTGCCGTAGGTGTAGAGGGACTATAGCAATCGATAAATCGTTGACTTGGTATTAGATTGTGCATTGACCATAAATATTTCCATATTGTCTATTGTTGGAACAAGGGAAGTGAAAACATTGATTTTTATATCATAAAAAGTATCATGTTTGTCAAGATCTGATTGGACAATGGATTGGAGGTCTTATTGCTGCCTTCGCTATTCACAATGTTAAATATCTTGGCATATCCAAAGTATTTGGTAGTATATGGTCTTTTTGAATCATATATTTTATTATGCATTGGTCGAAGGTGGATTAATGCTAGCATTAGTTCGAATGTTTCCCTTAGCATTTTTTGTTGGGTATAATACATTCTCTACCATATTACTATGTGTGATTTTTGTTTTATTATTGCGTGCTTCGAGAGAACAGGCCTGCCACGCTGCATACTTTCTTAAATGCTTGCACATGCCTACGCCCTTCCACGGTCCTGACAGTCTTAACTATTTACCTAACAACTCTAGCAGTCTTAAATGATTATTGTACATATGCATTTCAATACAGTTTCGTTCATGGTCGACATCACCATTAGAGTGCTCGATCCTTGTTTGTTGATTCGTTCCATGATTTTAGTTCTTGTTTGATTCAACTTTGCAAAGTTGAGGTCTTGCACTTGCAGTTCGAGCTCTTCGTGTTTGTTCACTGGTTTGTTGTTCTTCAACTTTGCAAGCTGTTGGACCTGTTGTTGTGGTTTGCAATTTTTGGGGCTGAGCTCTTGTCATCCTTTGTTGACGGGTAAGTTTCCCTGTTCTTGTTGTTTTTTAATGGTGGGAGTCCCTGCCTCCAAATTATATTGCAGACCATCTTTGTCTGTGCTCTTAGTTTCTGTTCCTGGAAACCATGCGCCTTGCAATGCACAGGGATTTACGAAAAGTTGTTGGGAGCCATCAAAAGAGGGAACCATCAGGCGAGGTGTAGACACAGGGTATGTTTTTATTCTGTGGGTTGAAAAACTGCGTCTACCTGTTCTCTTTCTACTGAGTAAAGTTATTGATTTATTTATTTCTCTGTTTTCTTCTCATCTTCTATGGGGACTAGGGGGGATTCAAGTTGAGAAGAAGAAATTTGAAAGATACATACGGGGATTGGTGCCCTATTTTTCTTTCCTTTTTTTATTTTGGTACCTTTTATTTTTTTCCCCTGCTTTTCTCTATTTTCATAGAAACTGAAAGTATGTAGCAAACAACTTCAAAATGATAGTTGAAGAGATGAAAGAAGTAATAGATGTTGAGTCATATGAAATAGATACACAGTCCATTATACATGACAACATTGACGTGGTTTTTCATAGCAATGGGATTTTTAGATTGGATGCATTCTCGTATACTGTTGGGGATTGCCTTTTCGATACAATCTAGGTTCTATTGCATTTCCATTATTCATCGACCGAGCTGCGCAATGGATTGATAGATTATTTCTTGACCTGTTTTAAAAATGGCGATGTTGAGGCTTTGCAATCCTATCAATAGGAATATGATTTTCTTCTATAGTTGCATGGAATACATGATGTCAGTACGTATTTTTCAAAGATGTGGTTGTCTTCTTCTCCAATTCTTCTTGCGCATGAGAGGGGACTTTGGGGAGATACATTTTGTATATGGTGGTTGTTTAATTGGGTGAATATATCAGTTGGCATTTGGTCATTAACAAGAAAAACAAGACATCTACTATTCAACAAAAATGCATCTGACAATCCATATTGCATCTTGTTCCATGATGCCAATGACCTTAGTGGCCATTATGAACCATTGTTGTACAGAAAAATGTCCATATGAAATATAGAAGGTCCTGGTATCTACTTGTCCATTATTTGCAAAGACCTTCCATCGCAATGGAAATGGATTTTGCATGGCATAGATTGCCATAGTTTACAATTGGTAACAAACTTTGTGTCTAGCTGTGGAGATAGTCTGTTCAATGCAATTTGTTGTTTGGTGGCAGCGGAGTTCAATGTTCAGTCGCGAATTTACACTGTACAGTCCTTTTGCAATGCAATTATAGGTCGAAACCAACAGGCTTTTAGGTGCTTGCATCAGCACCTTTACCCATATCTCGTAGAAAATATGTCGGCAGTTGGAAGTTGGTAGGAATACCTTGTGAACATGGCACTTCCATATGAAAAAGGGAATATGAAGGGTTGCAGATTCTGTTTGCAATGGTTGTCTATAATATTCAGGGTGAATATCCAGGTGTGGTCACCCTTTCCAGATGCCACTGTCCATTCTTGGGTTATTGATTCAAATTATGATTGAACAATTGACATCCTCTCATTGAAAATAGATACAACACATATCCATTATGAACCTCTGCTTGCACATATCGGTAGTTCAGGGTTAACTGTCCATGCCACCCAAACGACATCAAATTTTCATATGCGTGGAATGCTTTTTAGTGAAAATGAAACTCCTCCTGATTGCAATATGGGAAGACAGGGATTAAACAAAAAAAACATGCGTAAAATTCATGACAGCTTTGATGAGGCCATATAACACTTAGACAAAAAACGTAGAGTAAGTTATCACAATTTGAAAAAAATTATTCATCAAATTCGTTCGACTTCTGATAAGGTCATAAAGGCCTTGAACAAAAAACATAAAGTAGTTTCTCAGAAGTTGGGTGAAAGTGAAATTCATCCCAGTTGCCACCAGCTCATCTTGCCCTTGGGCAAGAAACGTAGAGTAAGTTACCACAACTTGAAAAAGGTCATGCGCGAGAGAAAAAAATACATTGCTACACTTCCTTTTAGAGAGAAACTCACATATCACAATGTAAAGAAATTTGTTCATGCAGAACAGAACATAAACATGTGTGATCGCATATCCCAGAATGGTGATGCAACTGTGCTAGTTCGTGATCTACAAATAACACCATGCAGTAGTAGCATTGAAAACCAGGAAACAATTTCTACGAATACTTCCCTACGAAAGAAAAATGCAAGACAAAACCACATGAAACAAATGAAATACACTCCTTCCATTGCATGCACAATTTGTGAACAATTGAATTTTTCAAAAAATAGTAAGTCTTCATGCCTGATTTGCAAGCAAAATACCTCCGCTTGACAACACACGATAAACCCTTTTCCAGTGGGAAAGTTTGTCTTCCATGCAAACGATCACTTGAAAATGGAAAAATGCCACAGTTTGCAACCCCTGACCGAATAAGATGTAGTACAACACTAGCATATGTTAGTGCACTTACGGAACTCGAGGAGAGACTTGTGTCTCTGTGAATTGCATTTTCTCAAATCAGACCTTGGGGCTATAAACGACCCCAAATGGGCTTAACAAGATCAATTATTAATGTGCATGTTCAGCTAAATGTTGTGCAAAAAGCGTTACCACAATTCATTAACAATACAATTACAATCGTTGTGGCTCTGAAAAGACGCTTGCGATACAAAAATGCCTATTAGGCAGGCAAAGTGCATGTGCATGCTATTATGAAAGCATTAAAGGAATTATGTTCCAGGGCCCTGTACAAAGCAAAGAACATTTGTATAAATGCCAACTGGAATAGTGTTCTCATAGAAGAACATGGCAACTCTGTAGACACTCTTGAAAATCCTAGTGATTTTGATGCAAGTGATGAATCAGAGAATGAAACACCTGTTGAAACATTGGTGCATGGATTCACTGATTCACAGTGCATTCGTGACTTGCAAGACAAAATTGTGGAAATTGCACCTGCCGAGGGGCATCGTCCACTTGGAATATTCAAGGACAAATTCACTGAGGAAATGAACTTTCCAACACTCTTCTATGGAGATCCATGTGGCACTGATATTACAAAACGATTCAGTTATCATAAAATAGTCCGATGGGAGTTGCTACATTCAAGCGGTTACTTCTCCTGTCACATAACAAATTTGTTTTTCAAAACAATGTACATAATAATAGAGAAAGTTTTGTCTTGCATGTGGGTCCGAATAAGAAAAGGCCAGTTACAAGGAAGACAGTTGTTCGCTAAGGATGTGAAGTACAAAGTAAACCTAGAATTTTTTTTGAAATCTGATATTGGATACATAGATTTCAAAAACATCCACACCTCTCCTGACTATTTGCAACAAAACAATTTTTTTTTCAATGATCTGACAATTGGGCCCGCCAACATTTTTCGTCACATTTACAAGTGCATAGCATTGCTGGGATCCATTGGTGTCTACCATATCTGACCTGCATAGGAACAAGAAACGTAAAAAAGAAACCGATACACTGGAAAATAACAACATTGACTACCTCATAAGAAAATACTCCGTGACATGTACTCGCTACTATAGACATAGAATAAATTCTTTGAGACAATTGATATGCCATGATGAAACATTTTTCGGAAAAAATATCGCACTACTTTTTTGTGACTGAATTTCAGAATAGGGGAAATGAACATGACCACGCACTGTTATGGATAGAGGGTGCACCGGACTATGGAGTTGATAACAATTCAGAGATCGAACAATTTGTGGATAAATACATAACATGAAACACAGATCATTTGGATCCAGAACTTGCGAAATTCCATAGACATTACCATACAAGAAGTTGTAGAAAACGAAAAAACTCGCATTGCAGATACAACTTTCCCATGCCGCCAATGAGAGCTACACGAATCATAGAGCCAGTTAGTCTAGAGGAAAATGTTGTTGTTGAGAAATCTAAATCCTTGTTCGCATTTCTATAACAAGGAGGATTTGACAAAATGATGAGCTTTGATGCCTTCTTGACACAAGTAAATCTATCAAAAGATGAGTACATCCAAGCCATACAATGTACGCTTAGGAAACCAACAGTTTTCCTTAAATGAAAACTCTCCCATATTTGGAAAAACAGTTTCTCTAAGGACATGCCAGTTATGTGGAAAGAAAATACAGATGCACAGTACGTGCTGAATGCATATGCCGCAACATCGTACTATACCTCGTATATGACGAAGATTGACAAATCTATGACAAGTGCATTCAGAATAATACACAAAGAACATGAAAGAAGTCATATTGATGCCATACAAATGATACGCTCACCCGAAAATACATTAATTAATCTTCAACAAATGTCTACTCAGCAAGCAGTTCACATTGCACTTTCCTTGCCCCTCAGTTGTAGTTCAAGAAAATGTGTCTTCATAAACACATCTCCACTTGAAAAACACACATTTGTGCTTAAACCATCGGTTTTACTGCAACAAGAGCCTGACAATTCAGAGGACGTGGTATTTAGCTCTATTATTAATTATTACGTCTAGTGTCCATCTCCTATTAGGCATATCTGCTTAGCAGAATTTGTATCGCATTACAAAAAATGTGGTGCACCCATATCAAAAAGAAAAAAACCCTCTGTCATACGGTTTGTCAAATACAATAAACATTGTGACTATGAAAACTATTGTAGAGAAAAAATGTTACTGTACGTTCCGTTCGATGAAAATGAAGAGACATTAATAATAACTTCTCTACATGGGAGGCTGTGTATGTTGCGTCTGAGACTATAGTGCACATCAATGAAGATAGATTTACCTACAGTGTTAATCCAACATGGGGAAATCTAGAAGTTACACTTAATGACCTAGAAAACCCTGGCGATCATGATGACACATTCAGAAACCCAAAAACAACCAGAACTCCTTCTGAGTCCTATGACTTACAAGGGGATTTGCCTCGTCCTCCAGTGGCTGGAAGTGAAAAACGTATCAATCTTGATTTTCAAGTTACAAAACATCCTTTCCTAATTGAAAATAATGAATACCACAGAATAAGACGTCTGTTGAATCGTGAACAACAAACAATTCTAAAGGACATTGCTCTTAAAAAATGCTTGAACATGAACAGTCATGTGCACGTCTTCCTTACAGGTGAAGCAGGAACAGGCAAGACATTCACAACGAAAGCATTGTTCCAAATGCTTATATGAATCTATGATTCAAACAATTCCTATGATCCTATGAAACCAAAGGGCCTAATAGTTGCATGCACAGGAAAAGTTACATACAATGTTGGTGGAACAATAGTCCACTCTGCATTTTTAATTCCTTTTAACAAGTCACAGTTTCTTCCACTTAGCAAGGAAATGTTGGATACATTATCTAAGATTTATGAGGAACTCCAACTTGTCTTTATAGATGAAGCATCTTTGACTGGGAGTCGGTTCTTGTATTCCATTGGCAACCGACTAAGAAGCATAAAACATGTGCAGACGAAATACTTTGGAAACATTAGCATGATATTCTGTGGGGATCTTTACCAAGCACAACCCATCCAAGATTCTTTGATATTTGAATAACCTACCGTTAATATGAAAACAGTCACCCATGACTTATGGAGAGACAATATTAAATTCTTTGATTTGCATACTACAATGCGCCAAATAGATGAAACATTCATTGCAATTCTGAATAGAATGCGCACAAATAGCCAAACACATGATGACTTGACCTATATCAATTTGAGGTTCTTACGGCCTGCACCAACAGACCCAACATTCCCTTACTTGTTCTACAGAAATAAGGATGTTGCAAAGCATAATAGCCACATGCGTTCGCTCATGCTTGGCCATGATATCATCATCAATTCCATTGACCTGGAAGAAGACAACCATGAAAATGTGCCACGCAATGAACATTCAGTCACTTTACCTTTGTAACTTTTCCTCAAATTAGAAATGTTGGTTGAAATATATGCCTGCAACTATGACTCACAGGATGTCTTGGTAAATGGTGTAAATGGAATACTGAAAGGCTATACCAAGACAGAAAAAGTGGATGTCCTTTGGATTAAGTTCCATGAACCGCATATAGGCAAGCGACAAGCAAGCAAGTTGTCTTATCTATATAATTCAAACACTGGAAGCGATTGGACACCTATTTTGCGAATATTGAAGCCAGTGTCGACATCAGCAAAGACAGGTCGATTGAAGATTCGAAAAAAGTTCTCGATTAAACTTGCATGTGCATGTACAGTCCACAGATCACAAGGACTAACACTTGATAATGTTGCATTTCAGCCTGCTGGAATTTGGATACATGGACTTGTATACACAGCACTGTCCCATGTCATAAGCATAGACTCCTTGTATTTACTAAGTCCTCTCACAAAATATAACTTCAAAGTGAAACAGAAAGTTGATATTGAAATGGAACGACTGAGGACCACCACAAAATGGCAACTGCATTATGATTACCAATCCATACAAACAATATCATCTGTATCAATTCTCTCGCTTAACACATGCAACTTAAATGCACAAATGGATGATATACTGAATGACTATGATATAATGCAATCTGATATTCTTTGCTTGAAAGAAAACACACATGGAATTATGCATGCAGAACAAACAATTCCCAAATCACAATTGCATATCAAGTTACATTACACATGGGGTGATGATACTGGTGAAAAAACATGTACCGATTTTGGACCATATACATATCGAAGAAAAGAAAGTTGAACTGGTGCTTGCAAATTTTTTTTCCCATGAAACAGAAGTTACAATACTGAATCTGTATGTTGCTCCCCATGCAACATTCTCCAACATAGTGCATGTTATTTTCAATGCATTAGCCCATTTCCATCTGAACAGACCCATTGTACTTGTAGGAGACTTTAATATTGATATGCTACAAAATACTGGCAGAACAAAAGAATCGGAAAACTACATGTGAAAATACAGTCTCCGCTTTCTTTTGAAAAACATAGGCCATCTGCAAAATGCACTTATTGACCATGTATGATCCAATGTGCCCATTCCTCAATACAGTATACTTTGTCTTAGACACATTGATATGATCACGATACAATTGGTATTACACTTGAATTATGACATATACATCAAACTTATTTCAAACTCATATTTCTATGTTTCAAAGCATATCCGTATCCCTGAGTTCTACACACATCGTTATGGTGAGCATACAAACGTTGTTCTACTCGAATTATAAAATATACATTGTGAAAAAAAAAAGAAAAAAAAAGGTACATCATCCCAAAAACTATTTGTCACTCTATTCATCTTATTATATTTCTTTTTTGTATATGTACATAGTAGTTGCCTTTTTCTTAACATCTGAACTTATGTTCATATCCGTTTTTCTTTGTAATTTTTTTGATAGAAATAGACAGGAAAACTAGACAGCGCAAACAACTCCTACCCAGAGATGTGGACCAATCCATGCAAAGGTGCATTGTTTTTCTACCCATGTTCCATAGTAAATAATTCTTCGTTTATTTTCTCTGTGTTTGTCAAACTTGTTTGCAACTATGTTTATTTTTATTGTTTTTGTTTTGTGCATAGAGGCCACTACCATGCACGTCCGCCATCCAACAGATGCAATGTTCAGCCAGCCAGCTCGCAAGTCCACTTTTCAATTTGTATATCGCCCAACTATGACGACTATTTGCAGGACACGAAACATTAGAGGCATAATGTGTAGCCCGCAAGTGCACGATCCAAATAAGTGGCTAGGTATGGAATAAGGGATCTATGCATATTTGGTATGTAGTGCTCGTTTCTGGGAGCACACTAGCCCTGGAGTCTGTCAATTTGTATATCGTGGAAATCAGTAGAAGTAGAATGTTTAGTCGGCCAGCTCGCAAATTCGCTTGTCAATTGACAAATGTTGAGCCGGCCAGCTCGCAAATCCGCTTGTCAAGTGACAAATGTTGAGTCGGCCAGCTTGCAAATCCGCTTGTCAATTTATTATCATAATCTATTTGTAAGGCACCGAAGAATAGAGGCCCATTTTTAACTCTGGCAGCCCGAGAACCTGCAATAAAACAACTGTACATGGTCTATAAAATCTCTTCCACCTCGCAAGTCCGCTTGTCAATTTGTATACCACAGAACTGCATGTGTTATTTGTAGAACACAGAACAATAGAGGCCTTTTTTTTTACCCCTCCCGCCCGAGAACCCGCAACTATGGAATGCGATATGGGTACATGGTGTATAAAATCTCATGTCGATACTTTATAAAGGTACATATTTATTTTTTCCTTGTTTCTATACACACTGATCTAGTAACCACAGAGTTGGTGTTGCACATGAATTATGAAATATGTATTGGGAGTTGCATGGAGCCAAGTCCGCGATCCAAATAAGTGGCTAAATATGGAATAAGGGATCTGTGCATATTTGGTATGTATTTCTCGTTTCTGGGAGCCCGCCACCCTTGGAGTAGAATGTTGAGCCGGCCAACCCACAAATCGACTTCACAGTTTATTATCATAAGCTATTTGTAAGTCACCGAGCAATAGAGCCACGTTTTTTACCCCGCCAGCCTGAGAACCTGCGATCCAGAAACTATCAATGGTTTATAAAATGTCAGCCAACCAACAAGTCTGCTTGTCTATTTGTATATCACAGAACTATGTGTGCTATTTGTAGAACACTGTACAATAGAGGCATTTTTTTGAGCCCGCCCACTCGAGAACCCACGATCCCGAAAGTGGCAAAGTATGGAATTACATATCCATACATGCTCTATAAAATCTCATGTCCATACTTTATGAAGGTACATTTTTAGTTTTGCCTCGTTTCTACACATATTGGTCTGGTGACCACAGATTTGTTGTTGCACATTAATTATGAAATATGCACTAGGAGTTGGACCGAGCCCTTTGGTTTGCTTAGTTGAACAATTCCGACTCATGCAGTTTTAGCATTGAACACTCAGCAGTTTCACCATGCACTTTCAGACTTGGCCATTNCTAAAAATGCTAACAGGTCATCGTGCAAGCATCGTCTAAGTTGTCATTGATGCACGCAAGGCTCGAGAAGTTCTGCCATCAATGCAATTTTTGCGAAGGCTTTTCTTATCCCTTCCCAGTCTTAATTTCAAACACCATGGAATTTCATTCGCATGCCGCCATCTTGCTTCCTTCACGAAATCTCCAATCTCTTCCCAATCTTAATTTCAAATACCATGGAATGTCATTCGCACGCCGCCAGCTTGGTTCATTCATGAAAGATCCAATCCTTAAATGTTCTTCACCGTAACTGCCACCTTCGCACTTCTAAGTATGATAGTAATTAAGATTTACTTCTAACAGCTCATCATACAACACGCATATATATTTTCATTAATGAGGAGATTTTCCATTCGCACGCATTGAAGCAATGTTTTCGGGGGGTTATATTGTCCCCTCCATTTCTTCATTTCAAGCAGCGTTTGGAGCAAACCAATGTTTCCATAAAGCACTGGCACCAACTCTACAACAAATTTGTAGAGATTCAGTGAACATCTTCCTCATGAGCTTCCCATGCAGAAGAAGGGAAAAAGAATTGTAGGGGAGGCAAAGCAGCCCGAAATTTATAGTGAAAAAATGGATCTTGATGCTGATCTGGAAAGCATATTCTGCAACCTTGATCATCCCGGAGACACAATTTAGTATGCCTACTCAATGGACATGGTTGATACCCTAATTTTTTACGAAGATGAATCCTTCGTATTCCAGAGTGTTGTGTTTGAATCCAAATAAAGAAAATTAATCATTGAAAAAAGAGATGTAAAAAAGAAGGAAAAAAAAAACATCGTTCATAATTTGACCTTGCCAATATGCAGGCGTCCAAAATATCTCAACTTCACATGGAAACTGAAGATGCTCTTCATGATTCCGTTGGAGTCATTGAAGCCGAAAATGCCAAACTAGAGAACCGGATTAAGCAATTAGAGGAAGCTTTGTTTCCTATGTCATTGGTTTATAGTTCTTTGGGAATAGCCATGCCTACTACTACGTGCACCCCCGCAACAAATCTAAAAGGGTCCTCCAGCTTCCTCACATCCTGTAGAGGATATGTCGAGAAAAATATCAACAAAAGAATGGAACCGATTACTAAGGCCTGGGAAACATCATAGAATATGGATTCCCTGGGGAGCACGACACATAACTTACTCATACTTCTGCAGATGGATTTAAAAAATGAAGAAACTTTCTATGTGCACACAGTCATCCCTTTTTCCTTTCACGTTAACAACATGCTAGAGACGAGAATAAGACAACATGATCTCCCTTCCAATAAACGACTCACTCAATTATAAGCATGCTGGAAAGAGAAAGTGAAGAACCTGTATCTCATCATCCAATCATGTGAGCAATCAATATCAAAGAAATAAGCATTATTCACAAAGCTCACCAAAATAAACTTAGCAGGAAAGACAAACGGCTTCCAGGACCCCAGCTTAATCCTCAACTCACTGGCGTCAATCAAGGGATTTTCGATAAACAAGTTAATAATTTGAAGGTCTTGTCTTTAATTTTTTTTTACAGGATTCTAGAATATCACGAGGAAGAGGTGGACAACTTGCTAGTTCGGTATTCAGAACAGAATGGAGACATTGATGAAACTCTGTGTAAACTTTCAATTGATCTAAGTGAATTAGAAAATGAATTTTTCAGCATTAAAATTCGCAATGACATCAACGTCGCCCCCTTAAGAAGCTATATTGAAGAGAACTTGAACTGGATCACCGACGAAATCCAACAGGGAAATGCATAGTTCTTTCTTTATCAATCTAGTTATTCCAACTTTTCTGAGTAGAAATCTATAGCCAAAAAATGATCTTCCCATTTCTACTTTTCAGGAATTACATTCTACCGTGTCCAACTTATTTCCACAGTCCTATTTCTTGTACCTATTTATGTTATGGTCCGCGGGAGCCCCAATCCCAGTCTATATGACAAATGCATTTACATTTCCAGGGATATGTAACAAACTATTATTTTTTTCATATATTCTAAATAAAACTATTCTTTTGTCTCCTTATATATTTATGTCTTCCTAGATTTTTATCTTCAACTATACTGAATGTGAAGTCATTCTGTTTATTTTATCTCAACTCTCTTTTTTTCCTATGCATAGTTTCTCCGGCTTGGTCATTTTCAAAATAAAGTATGAAATAAATCACTGACTCAAATTTGAGATATCATATTTTAGATTATATGTGTGTGTGTGTGTGTGTTTCTTTAAATTTCCAGGAATATGTAACACGTTTCATTATTTTTTATATAAATGTCATAAAATTGTGTTCACTACTTTTTTTGTACTCAAACGTGTAGAGAGTATGTCATTTCTTACATCTCGACCACCTGTCCTTCATACTTTTTCCACAAAGGCCCTTAAAATTAAAATAGTCTGCTTGTCAATTTGTATATCACGGAACTGTGGGTGCTCATTGTAGGCCATGGAACAACAAAAGCCCAATTTTCAGTCTGCCAGCTCCACAACCCACAATCCAAAAACTACCTAACTATCGAATCAGGGCTCTGTGCAAGTATGGAATGAGGGCCTCGTGCACGCTGTATAAAATCTCATCCCCGTAATTTATAAAAGTACACATTTCCTATATATAAAAGTAAATATCTACTTTAAAAAATTGCATATTTGCTATGTATAATTTATGCTGTCTAGAAACCTATAATTTGATACATCTCAATTTCTTGTATCCACGAGCCCCTGTTTTAAAGAAAACTAATTCAAGAATGCTATTTATTTGGTCCTTTCGTCCACCGCCCTATGTAACAGACATTGGCACTATATTTTTTGTTCTTTTTTCCACCACGATATGTAAAACCTATGTAAAGAAAACTAATTCGTGAATGCTAAATTTTTGGGACACGAGCCCCTTAAAATTCAAATAGTTTGTAGGTCCCATTGTCAATTTGTATATCACAGAACTCTCGGTGCTATTTGTAGGACATGGAACAACAAAAGCTCGATTTTCAAGTCCCCAGCCCAAGAACCCACGATCCAAAAATTGGCTAAGTATCGAATGAGGGTTTCGTCCATGCTCTAATTCGGGAATGCTACTTTTTTTCCTGCTTTTATGTGTTCCTAGATTTTTATAGAGAGTATGTATAGAGTGTTACATGTTTTCTATGTATAGTTTATGGTCTCTAGGAACCTATAATTTCATAAATTTCAATTTCTTGTGTCGATGAGTCCCTATTTTAAAGAAAACTAATTCGGGAATGCTATTTATTTGGTCCTTTTGTTGACCGCCCTATGTAACAGACATTGGTACTATCCTTTTTCTCCTTTTCTCCATCGGTGTATGTAAAACCTATGTAAAGAAAACTAATTCGCGAATGCTAAATTTTTTGAACACGAGCCCCTTAAAATTCAAATAGTCTGGAAGTCCGATTGTCAATTTGTATATCGCGGAACTATCGGTGCTATTTGTAGGACACATAACAACAAAAGCCCGCTTTTCAGGTCCCCAGCCCGAGAACCCGCGATCCAAAAACTGGCTAAGTCAAGAACCCGCTCTTTTAAAGAAAATTGATTCGGGAACGCTATTTTTTTCATACTTATGTTGACCAACTTATGTGAAAAGGAAAACTAATTCAGGAATGCTAAACTTGTTTTAATTAATTATAAATGAATTTATTGATAGAAAAATAAGTTATTGAGTTTATTATTTCAATTTGGTTATTCGACACCAGTCCCTTCAAACTCAAATACTCCGCAAGTCCAACTGTCAATATGTATATCGCGGAACTCTAGGTACTATTTGTAGGACAAGGAGCAACAAAAGCCCTATTTTCAGGGCCCAAGCCCGAGAACCCGCGATCCAAAAACTAGCTAAGTCAAGAACCCGCTCTTTTAAAGAAAACTAATTCGGGAACACTCTTTTTTTCATACTTATGTTCATCAGCCTATGTAACAGACGTCAATACTATTTTTTTTTCTATTTTTTTCCACCAACATATGTAAAAAGGAAAACTAATTCGGGAATGCTAAACTTGTTTTAATTAATTATAAATGATTTTATTGATAGAAAAATAAGTTATTGAGTTTATTATTTCAATTTGGTTTTTCGACACGAGCCCCTTCAAATTCAAATATTTCGCAAGTTCGATTGTCAATATGTATATCGCGGAACTCTAGGTGCTATTTGTAGACCACGAAACAACAGAAGCCCAATTTTAAGCCCGCTAGTCCGAAAACCTGCGATCCAAAAATTCAAATAGTCCGCAAAACAACATGTCAATTTGTATATCACGGAACTCACTAAACAATAGAAGACCAATTTTCAGCTCGCAACCCCGAAAACCTAGAATGAATCTTCCGTGTCTTCTCTATATATGATCAAAATCTGGACCAAGGGTCAAAATTTAGCCCAAAAAATCAAAGTGTTCAGAATCTATTCAAAATGAATAGGTGCGTAGAACTCGTCCTCACAAACCCAACGCACTCCGAACGGGTTCAAACGAACATCAGATGAGTGAGATATCATGTTCTGTTCGATTTGCCAAACAGGGAAAAAAATGTTCACTGTATAGTCCGTACAGCTGATGTGGCAGGGTCGTACAACTGACATGGAATGACTATACGATGAGCTGGTAGGTGACGTGGCAAGGTGACATGTCAATTCTAATTTGGCGGTCTTGGTAGACGTGTGGGCAAATGAAATTGTGACACGTGGTGATTTATTGGCAAGTTGAGAGGTGCCACATGGCCCAGACATGGGCTGCCACATGGCACCCTATTGTTTGGTAAAAATTTATGGAGTCTGTGGGGATCGAACCCCGGACCTCCCCCAACGGTGGAGCGCCTTTGCAAAGTATGGACTACCACTATCCCACGTGTTGTTTCTTGTTATATATATGCTGCAATATATATTTAAAGTCGAATGTTTGTGTAGTTTGCGGGGGTCCGGGCTTGGGCTTAGCCCCCGCCCCCGGTTTTATGTGTGCCATATGACCCGACCACACAGAGGTTTTTTCACATGCATTTTTCAAACGATCCTCTACCATGCGCTCACCACTTGTCAAGCCCACAAGCATCTAGCAACAATGCCCTTTTTTAGCACTGGGATGTGGCCATATGGTCCCCCATGCGCCCAACAACTCCGTGATTCGGGGGCTTAGTTCGTTAACGGTGCGACAATTTTGTGCATTTTGCGGGCATGTGCGCATGTGTTGGGTTTAGGCACAGGAAACACCCAAAATCCAGGTTACTCACACATGAGGTGTGTTTTAGCGAACCAGAGACAACAAGCTTGAAGGAGAAAAATGGCAGGAGGCCTAACTTCTTCATTTTTTGGCAAAATGAGGTGCCAAAAAAGCCCAGCTAGGGGTTTTTGGATGTTCTGAATCCATTGGCACAGTTTTCAAAGGAATTTGGAGACTTCTATTGCAGGTTTTACACCATTGAAGTTTCAGGGAGCTCTAGGGAGCTTAGGGCCACCATTGATGGAGGTCATGCTCATATGAGCCCAAGTCTATTTTCTGTGACTGAATAGTCATTTTTGACTAACTGTTATTCTTTGAACACATTGGGATAGGTTTCAGAGGCATTTGAGGACTTTTACAGGTGTTTTTGCCACAAAGAATCTCATGGAAGCTCAAGGCCACATGTAGAAGAGGTCATGCCCGAATTAGTCATGGTCCGTTTTTCAGAGTTCTATTAGTCATTTTTGGGGGTTTTATGTATTCTAAACCCAATGGTACAGTCAATAAATCCATTGGAGTTGAGCAGTAGCTTGTAAATGAATCTTTGAAAAACTAATCCTAGAGAGCCTAGTCCATTGATGGAGGCTCAAGGAGATGTAGCCCAGTTAGGGGTGAACTCCTTTATCATGTTGATTTTGTTGTGAGTATTGTTGGTTCTTATTTGCTGCAACATATGATTTGTTGTTGTATTTATGTAAACAACATATTTAACCTTTCAAATACCTCACACATAAACACCTAAAAGAAACATAAACTTGACACATAATTTCTCTTGCACAACTAAGACACTGAGCAAGGTCCTGAAGTTTATTTTAATGGAGTATAGGGTGCTTGCATAGCAAAACAAGTCAGCCCCCTATTTTCAGATCAGGTGGTATCAGAGCATATTTTTTCTCATGTGATTGCCATTGATAGCTAGAGATTTAGTTGTTGGTATTCTTGTGCAAGTTTTTTGTTGAAGTTTGATATCTTGCAAGGATGGAGGAAGCTTCAAACCATGAAAGTTCTCATACATCTTCATTAGCCAAGTTCTTTGACAAAGAGATGTTGAAGGAATTTGTAACCATGAGAGATATGGTGCAAGAGATGTGGGAAGATAGGAAGGAGAGCATTGTCCTTCAAAAGCAGTTGATGGCCATGAAGGAGGAGAAGCACCAGCTTCTTGAAAAATTGCATGAGATGGAGACTCAACTCCATGAGGCAAAGGAAACCCTTACCAAGTACATGCATGAACATGAGGTATGTAATGCTAGTTTTTCTTCAAATTCCTCTCAAGATGAATGCTTTGGGGTTTTTGAAAATCACACTAGAGGAATAGGGTCCAAGTTATTGTTAAAAATGGGCTATGAAGGTAGAGGGTTAGGAAAGCATGCACAAGGCATTGTTGAGCCTATTGTTGTTGAGGAGAGGCCCAAGTATAGGGGTCTTGGATATGAACAGAAAGATGGAGTATATTCCAAAGTTGAGGAGACAAGGGAAATAGTTCCAAGAACAACTTTTGTTGCAAGTTCAATCCCTCAAGAATGCAAAGTATGTGTTCAAGATGAATGCAAATGTATGAAACAAGAGAGTTGTGACAGCCATAAGGACAAGAACATTGTTGTTGGTCTTCAAAAGAGAGCTAGTAACTCTTCAAATTCACCTCCTCAAGAAGGCGATAAAGGTGAATGTTCAAGGTATATTTCTGCCTATAATTCAGTTGCTTTTGATTATGTTAAGCATGGTAAATTTGCATGTAAAAATGGAAGAAAAAGTCCATGTACATATTGTGGTTTAGATAACCATCATGTTTCAAGATCTTGGAAAAGATTGACCACATTCAGGAAACTTTCTAGGCAAAGGCAACTTGAAAAGAAGATGCAAAAGATTTGCACTCACTTCCGAAGAGAGGTCATCTCATTGACCAATGTTGGGCATTGCATCCAACCACTCATACACAACACGAGAAGTAGATGGATAAAGAGACTGGAAAGAATGGAAGAGGAGATTCCATCATCGATGTGAGTCAAGATGATTCACAAGAAGATGATGTTCAACAAAAAAAGTCACCATTGAATTGGCTTGGTAAGAAATGGTTAGATTTCTTGAACAAGTAAAGCTTGCATTTCTCTGTTTGTAGATGCACATTTTAGCCTTATGTATTCATTTCTGTTGAAAGCATGACAAGTTGTAGCAGCTTATCATAACTTGTATGATGCAAGTTTGCATGTGAATGCAATTCTTTTAAAGGCATTCTTGTTGTTGCACAACTTCGCCAGGAGGATGTAAAAGATGGGTATGATACTCACTTATTGCATCCATTTAGCTTTTCATTTCAACTCTTATGTACCCACATGTTTTTGGGTTTATGTACTTATGTTTGTACTTGAAGGAGAGTTGAAGAGCTATGCACATGCATGTGATTTTGTATGTGCAAACAATGAACTTTGAGATAGTTTCATTATGAGTGACTCATGATTGTAACATGGTTGTGTATCATGAATTTTGACTTTTCATTGGGAATGTCGATGTTTTTCAAATGAGTCTCGACTTGTGTCGATATTGTCTTGAAGACTATGTTGTGTCAATCATATTTTTTGACTTATGTTTAGTCGATGGTGTTTGTCGGCTTGTTAGTCAATATTGAGTACACCAAGATGTAGGGAAATGCCATGTACTTTGATGAAGTACAAGATGCGACTGTTTTCTTGAAGAGAAAAAAGACTTTGTTGGCATCATTTTCAGTCTTGTATAAAATTTGTTTTCAAGATTGATGGTTTTCTTGGTTTGTGACAAGATGTCGTAGGAAAGCATTCTGCAACCATTGTAGAGAGGATAGTGTTGACGCCAAAGAGTTCACGAGAGGGACTTGATTCTCAGTGGGAAGGCTGGTAGTATTCCGAGCACAAAGAGAACAGTGGGTCAACAACAGCTAGAGAACAATGGTTGAGGGACATAGCCAGTTGCAGTGCAAGGCATGTCAAGGTACCCAGATGATTGCCAAAAAGAATTTTCAAGTAGAATCAGTTGATAGAACTTAGAAGTAGAAGAGTATTGAAGTTCAGGCAGATAATCATCAGCTTTTGTGGGTCCAAAAGTCTTTCAGTGGGAAGGCGTGATCAAAATCTGGACCAGGGGTCAAAATTTAGCCCAAAAAATCAAAGTGTTTGGAATCTTTTCAAAACGAACATGTGCGTAGAACTCATCCTCACGAACCCAACACACTTCAAATAGGTTCAAATGAACATCGGATGAGTGAGATATCACATTTTGTTCGATTTGCCAAACGGGGAAAAAATTGTTGACTGTATAGTCCATACCGCTGACGTGGCAGGGCCATACAACTGACGTGGCATGACTGTATGATGAGATGGAAGGTGATGTGGCAAGGTGACCTGTCTGTGATGAGTTGGCAGTCTTGGCAGACGCATGGGTGAATGAAATTGTGACATGTGGTGCTTTATTGGAAAGTTGGGAGGTTCCATGTGGCCCAAACATGCGTTGCCATGTGTCACCCTATTATTTGGTAAAATTTTATGGAGTCCATGGGGATCGAATCCCGAACCTCCCCCAATGGTGCAACACCTTCGCAAAGTATGGGTTACCACTAGCCCACATTTTTTTGCTTGTTATATATATGTTGCAATATATATTTAAAGTTGAATGCTTGTGTAGTTCGGCGGGGGTTCGGGCTTGGGCTTAGCCCCAGCCCCCGGTTTTATGTGTGCCATATGACCCGGCCACACAGAGGTTTGTGCGTGTGCATTTTTCAAACGGTCCTCTACCATGTGCCCACCACTTGTCAAGCCCACAAGCATCTAGCAACGATGCCCTTTTTTAGCGCTGGGACATGGCCATATGGTCCGCCATGCGCCCAACACCTCTGTGATTCGAGGGCTTAGTTCGCTAACGGTGCGAGAATTTCACGCGTTTTATGGGCATGCACGCGTGTGTTGGGTTTAGGCACGAGAAACACCCAGAAGCCGGGTTACTCACACAGGAGGTGCGTTTTGGCGAACCAGAGACAACAAGCTTAAAGGAGAAAAATGGCAGGAGCCCTAACTTCTTCATTTTTTGGCAAAATGAGGTGTCGAAAAAGCCCATCTACGGGTTTTTGGATGTTCTGAATCCATTGGCACAGTTTTAAAAGGCATTTTGAGACTTCTATAGTTGGTTTTACACCATTGAATTTTTAGAGAGCTCTAGGGAGCTTAGGGTCACCGTTGATGGAGGTCATGCTCAGATGAGCCCAAGTCTATTTTCTGTGACTGAATAGTCATTTTTGACTAATTGTTATGCTCTGAACACATTGGGACAGGTTTCAGAGGCATTTGAGGGCTTTTATAGGTTTTTTTCCAAAAGGAAGCTCAGGGAAGCTCAAGGCCACATGTAGAAGAGGTCATGCCCAGATGAGTCATGGTCCGTTTTCAGAGTTCTATTAGTCATTTTTGGGGTTTTTATGTATTCTGAACCCAATGGTACAGTCAGTAAATCCATTGGAGTTGAGCAGTAGCTTGTAAAATAATCTTTGACAAACTAATCCCAGAGAGCCTAGTCCATTGATGGAGGCTCAAGGAGATGTAGCCCAGTTGGGTGTAAACTCCTTTATCATGTTGATTTTGTTGTGAGTATTGTTGGTTGTTATTTGCTGCAACATATGATTTGTTGTTGTATTTATGTAAACAACATATTTAATCTTTCAAATACCTCACACATAAACACCTAAAAGAAGCATAAACTTGACACATAATTTCTCTTGCACAACTAAGACACTGAGCAAGGTACTGAAGTTTATTTTAATGGAGTAGAGGGTGCTTGCATAGAAAAAAAAATCAACCCCCTATTTTCAGATCAATATATCTACTTAAACAAATTATATATTTGATTTTTGTAGGCCACGGAACAACAGAAGCCCGATTTCAGCCCGGCATTCAGAGAACCTGCGATCCAAAAAGTCAAATAGTCCACAAGACCGCTTGTCAATTTGTATATCGCGGAAGTATCGGTGCTATTTGTAGGCCATGGAACAATAGGTCCCCATCCTGAGAACCCAAGATCCAAAAACTTGCTAAGTCAAGAATACGCTCTTTTAAAGAAAACTAATTCGGGAACGCTCTTTTTTTCATACTTATGTTCAACAGTCTATGTAACAGACGTCAGTACTATTTATTTTTCTTTTTTTGTCCACTAGCATATGTAAAAAGGAAAACTAATTCGGGAATGCTAAACTTGTTTTAATTAATTATAAATGATTTTATTGATAGAAAAATAAGTTATTGAGTTTATTATTTCAATTTGGTTTTTCGACACGAGCCCCTTCAAATTCAAATACTCCGCAAGTCCGATTGTCAATATGTATATCGTGGAAATCTAGGTGTTATTTGTGGACCACGAAACAACAAAAGCCCAATTTTTAGCCCGCTAGTTCGAGAACCCGCGATTAAAAAATTCAAATAGTCCGCAAAACAGCTTGTTAATTTGTATATCACGGAACAACAGAAGCCCAATTTTCAGCCTGCAACCTCGACAACCCGGAATGAAGCTTTCGTGCCTGCTCTATATATATACTTAAACAAATTACATATTTGATTTTTGTAGGCCACAAAACAAGAGAAGCCCGATTTTCAGCCCGCTAGCCCGAGAACCCGCGACCCAAAAATTCAAATAGTCCATAAGACCGCTTGTCAATTTGTAGATCACAGAAGTCTCGGTTCTTTTTGTAGGCCACGGAACAACAGGTCCCCAACTCGAGAACCCGCGATCCAAAAACTAGCTAAGTCAAGAACTCGCTCTTTTAAAGAAAACTAATTCGGGAACGCTATTTTTTTCATACTTATGTTCACTAGCCTATGTAACAGACGTCAGTACTATTTTTTTTTCTTTTTTTGTCCACCAACATATGTAAAAAGGAAAAGTAATTTGGGAATGCTAAACTTGTTTTAATTAATTATAAATGATTTTATTGATAGAAAAATAAGTTATTGAGTTTATTATTTCAATTTAGTTATTCGACACAAGCCCCTTAAAATTCAAATACTCCGCAAGTCCGATTGTCAATATGTATATCGCAGAACTCTAGGTGCTATTTGTAGACCACAGAACAACAGAAGCCCAATTTTCCGGTAACAGACATTACCACTATTTTTTTTTCGGTTTTTGCCCATGTACCCATGTACTTCAACTTCCTACCCATGTGTCTAATGACTTTAACTTCATCTCGCTTGAGGCAGAGAGCCATTACTCTCAGTGCACCCTGCTTTGCCTTCACATCCTTTCGACGAACCTTGTTGGGCCTTTACTCTGCGCGTGCAACCATTTATGGAACCTCACCAGCTCCCTCACCTATTTCAATTGCTCCAACGACTCCAAATGGGTCATTCTTTCCTGGTTTTTCTTCTCAGAGCTCGACCTCCTGCCCAGCCTTTCCCTGCTCTGCTTTTGTCCTCTCCTGCTTTATTGCTGGCGTATTTTCTCTCTCCCATTGTCCCGGAGATGCCCCGATTACGAGGGAAGTCGAAACGTGGGTCAGCCTACCAGCCAAACCGGCTCCGCCTGGTCCTCCATCCCACGCCTTCTCCCTCACTGCTATCCTCCTCCTCTTTGACCACCTCATCCTCGTCCCTGCGCAGTCCACTCAAATTCTCGCTTCTCTTCCGCCCCTTGTTGCGTCCCTTGCCAACAGAATGGAGGGGTTGGACTGCTCAGGGGCCTCACTCGACTACAACCCAGGACCTTTATGTAATTCGACATCTGGTTCACACCCATGCCCTTTGGATCCTCCCAACTCTCCGACCACCCAGTCGCTTCAGGACCAGCCTCACGACGCCCAATTTCAGATGGATGTTCAAGAAGCCTGTCAAAATTCGGGACGACAACCCCAATCTTGAGCCGGTTCCAATGCTGACCTAGAATGCGAATGGAAAACAGACCTTGCACTGGTGCAAAGCCTGGTATTCGACCTGCGTCAGGACATGGATGACCTCCGGTTTCGCCTAGAGATCCTGGACAACAAAGCCTCTCAACTCCTGCAGTTGCTCTTCGTGTTACAAGGTGCTCATCACCTCCCACCAGAGGCAGGCCAAGCAACAACAACCCAACCAGCAACAACCTCCGCACCTGTGTTGGCATTGGAAACTTTGGTCCACGCAGAGGCAGACCGCGAGGAGCAGAGGCTTCTATCATGACCAGAGGACGTCCAGAAGGAAGAGCATGTGCCATCACAGACCGAGGACGACATGCAACTGGACCGAACACCAGTCGAGGAGGAGCCTCCTCCTCCTAGGGACACGACATTTGGCGCCTTCTGCATGGCCGCATCACCGCACTACAACCCATACCGGTGATCTGTCTCTTGTTTTTCTCTGTTGTTTTGTCATGTGCATGCCGACCTTTCATGCATTTGTCCATGGTTATTATAGTTATGCTATCTACACTTTCCACAGTTGTAACAACCACACTTACGGGCCAGAGTTTTGAACTCTTTCTGCGTCAATAACAGTCTAGACTTCAGCTATGAAGTGGTTCGACTGACTAAGCTGGTTTCCCCTCAGGGTAGCTCAATTTTTACAGCTTGAAACCATGAAAATTCTCTGTAGTCCTTCATTTTGACAGACTTTTATACAATTTTACTTATAATTTTTTTTTATTGAATACAATTTAAATAATTGTTTATACTATTCATTAAATAGAACATGTTATAGCATTATATAAATTACTGTAAATCTTCATACAATGTTATAATATTCTATAAATTATTCAGTCTCATGTATATGACGGAATTGTTGGGTGCAAAATGTATATGATAGAAGTGTTTGGTGCAAAATGTATATCACGGAACATGCTGGACATGAAAAGTGTGAACCCGCAACTCCGTATTTGTTCGGTGCATTTCTATAAATTACCGTCTCATGTATATGACCGAATTGTTGGGTGCAAAATATATATGACGGAAGTGTTGGGTGCAAAATGTATTTCATAGGATAGGGTGGCCATAAAAAATGAAAAAAGTGAACCTGCGACTTCGTCAACCCGCCACTCTGTAATTTCATTAAATATTTCATGTACTATCAAACTTAGATCCTAGGAACCTTCGTTTATGTACCAGACATTAATAATTTTTGATAAATTTCAAATAAAACTAATTCAGAAATACTAAATTATGGAAGAATACCACGTGTACTACAACTTGTGGCCCACACATTTACTCCCCTTCCAGCCTTGCAGGGACTATGCTGTCATGCAACACTTGTTTTACTATAGCTATATAGAATATGGCTATGCATTGTATTTCTAGTGAATTACAAATAATATAAAATTACAAAGAGTGTGACAGACAAGAAGTCTAAATCAATCTGAAATTACAAAGAGTGTGACGGATAAAAAGTCTAAATCAATGGACATGGAGAAAAGTACATACTAGGAGATTGTCTACAATATTAACACATTTTAATGTTATGTCAGCAAACACCATTCCCTTTTCCACCGAGTTCCAGTCGGCGGACTCATTAATTAGTTGATGGTCATGCTTTGAAACGACATCGAAAAGCTAAAAATACCCCAATTAATAAATGATATTAACTACATTCATGTCGATATAAAGTATATCGACCACCTTTTGGTTTATATTAAAATTTTATAAGAGGTGTATGGACCCAAACAGAATTGGATACACCCATGGTAACTATCCAATCAGTTTAAAAAATTTAAATAACCAGAGGCAAATTTTGTTTTACAGTGGACACCTTTCAGAAATGTGAGTGTGAATCTTTACACAATTGTTTTTCCATTGTGCAGAGGCATTGTAACAAGTTATTTATTCTAACTATATGTATAAAATCACTTTCTCCACTGTCGTTGTCATATAGTGAATATTAAAAATAATTTATATTAAATATTAAAACTTTTACTACTAAATTTTAAACGATTTTTATATTAAATATTTTAATTTTTTTACTCAATTAAAATTTTATATAAAAGTATCTGGACCACTTTTGGATAAAATTTTATATAAAAGTATCTGGACCACTTTTGGTTAATATAATTTTTTTATAAGAGGTCTATGACTTTTGGTTGAGAAAGAGTAATTAAGTTAATTCAAAGAAGACATATCTATAAGTTAGAATGCAAAATCCCACACATTGGATTTGATTATAATGATATTAATGTAGTATCTCTTTCAAAACTAGCTAAGCAAGGGAAGAGTAATTACCTTAATTAGAAACGTGAGGATTTTAATTATGAGAGAGAACAAAGGCAAAGTGAAAAAAATAAAGAGTAATTACCTTAATTCAGAAACGTGAGGATTTTAATTATGAGAGAGAACCAAGACAAAGTGAAAAAAATAAAGATTGTGCAGTAATTACTCCAATTTAGAAAATGTGAGGAGTTTATTTACAAGAAAGAATCAAGGCAGAGTGAAAAAAATAAAGATTGTTCCTGTAATTACTTTAATTCAGAAATGTGAACTCCGTGCATAAACCAATTACATCCGTTTGTGTAACCTTTTGTGTGGAGTCTAGCTTCAGTGAAAATCCTTAACATTTTAGATTAATTTTTCTGTCTTTGGGAGCTAATAATTGGCTAATTTTCGATCTTAGACCAAACTTTCTGTCAGTATAGGTTTTCCACTAACGATACAACAATATAACAACATCTTAAGTAGAGCATGTCCAACCATTAAATTTAGAGGAATTATTTAATCTAAATATGTGTATAAAATCACTTTTTCACTGATATATTAAATATTAAAATTAATTTATATTAATTATTAAAAATCTTTACTAGTAAATTTTACATGAATTTTATATTAAATATTTTAATTATTTTAATCAATTAAGTTTTACGCCAACCACTTTTAATTATTAAAAATCTTTACTAGTAAATTTTACATGAATTTTATATTAAGTATTTTAATTATTTTAATCAATTAATTTTTACGCCCAACCACTTTTCCAACACATTAGTTTTAAGAATGATTTGACTTGAAGTTAAGTGCCTTGGCAGGCCTACTGTCACTCTTCGAGGGCTCGCTCAGGGAGGCGAGTCCACTCAACAACATGCTAAACTTCCCCGTGGAAAATATTAGTGGCGGGGTCCCAACCTCCAACCCATTTCAAGCATTCCCGATGGGCTCTTCCTCACACTGATGGAATATGGCATTTCTATCTATAGCAAAATAAGGTGGGGGAAAAATAAATCGATTAGTAGAAGAAGGTGGGGGAACAAAATAAATCGATTAGTAGATTCAGTTGTTAATACTTATATAATAGCTGCAGATGAAAACCCTTGCAGATACACAACAATGAAATAAATGCCCTGCAACCAGTTTTGACTTTTACTCAGGACAACTATTATCCTCTTAAATAGATTTTAGCTAGTCACCATATCTTTAACACATGTGGTTGTAGTGGTTAAGATACTTTTCAGCTCTGTTTTATATAAGCATTAGAAGTATGTTCATTTAATATATAGAGGAGAAGATAGATAGAAGTAAATTCTGAACATAGGATAGGAAGAATAACAAGTGCAACCATACTGATTGTAATTGAACACTGTTGGCAATATAAATATGGTTTTTTCTTTTTGCATATACAACACTTTGGTATATTCTGTTTTTTCTCTCTTTGTTTTCAACAAAACCTATTTCTTCCCCATAGATTGGTATCAGGGCAGGTTATAGGAAGTGTTTTGTGTTTATATTGTGGTTCTTTAAAATGGCTAGCAACAACAACATGTGGTAGCAAGTACCACAATTTGATTGGAAACATTATGATGTTTGGTGCATCAAGATGAAGACCATTTTCTGCTCTCAAGAGTTGTGGGAGCTAGTTGAAAATGGCTTCCCTGAGCTTGTAGACCAGCTTGCATTCAGTGCACTCACTCAAGTTGAGAGGAACACACTGAAGGAGAACAAGAAGAAGGATTCCAAGACTCTTTACTTTATACAAATAGCTATGGGAGACTCCATTTTTCCAAGCATAGCAACGACTACAAATCCAAGCAAGCATGGGAGACTCTGAAAAATGCATACCAAGGAAGCAACAAGGTAAAGCTTGTCAAGTTAGAATTGTTAAGAAAATATATTGAAAATTTGCAAATGAAGGAGTCTGGGAATGATTTCTTTACTCGTACTATGAGCTTGGTTAATCAAATTAGAACTAATGGAGACACTCTTGAGGATCAAAGAATCATAGAAGAAACCTTGAGAATTCTTCCCCCCATATTTGATCCTATTGTTGTAGCAATAGAAGAGTCAAAGGACTTAACTCAAACACAGCTTGATGAGCTTATGGGTTCCTTGCAAATCCATGAACAAAGGATGAATAGATAAGCTACCATCTTTTTTGAGCAAGATTTTAGATCTCAAGTTTCAGTTAGAGGAAGAGGCAGATCATCCAACAATAGAGGTGTTGCTAGATGTGGTGAAAGTGGAAGCTTCAACAATAGCCATGAAAGAGGACAAAGAAATTCTTCAAAAACACGTGGAAGAGGAAGGAGCAACAACAATTCACGTGGAAGATTTTCACAAAGGTATGAAAAATCAAATCTCCAATGTCATCATTGTAAAAAGATTGGACATTATGCATCTGAATGTAGAAAAAAACAATATGATATGTATCAACAAAATGCAAATTTCATTTAGAGGGAAGAAACTGAAAGTGAAAAGAAAGAAAATTTGTTCATCATTTGCAATGTAGCAGAAGAAAGTAATAAGGATGTTTGGTACTTAGATAGTGGTTGTAGCAACCACATGAGTGTAAACAAAGAAATGTTTTCTAGCATTGATGAATCTATGAAATCTGAGGTGAGAATGGGAAATAACAACAAAGTGTCAGTCTCGGTAAAGGATGCATCTCCATTTGCACCAAGCAAGGTGAAATTAAACAAATCCAAGATGTATAATATGTCCCCAATTTAAAACACAATCTCATTAGTGTTGGATAGTTAGTTCAAAAGGGATATAAGGTTATGTTTGAGAATGGAGAATGCATTATTTTTTATAGAAGTGGTAGTGATAGTCAAATTACAACAATTAATATGAAACAAACAAGAATGTTTCCTTTAACCATGAAGAATGAATTTTCAACTGCATTCAAAGTTGATACAATAGGCCAATCTAGGTTGTGGCATCTAAGATATGGTCACTTGAGTTACAGTGGACTGAATTTGTTGTATAAGAAGAAGATGGCAAGAGGAATACCTTTGATTGAACAAATTACTAAAATATGTGAGGGATGCATTTTGGGAAAACAACATAGAAATGTTTTTCCCTCTTGTAAATCGTGGAGAGCAAGAGCTCCACTTGAGTTGATTCATTCAGATTTGTGTGGTCCTATGCAAACCCCCTCTCTTAGCAAAATTCAGTATTTTATAACATTCATAGATGATTTCAGCAGAAAAATATGGGTCTATTTTTTAAAGTACAAATATGAGGCCTTTGACATCTTCAAGCAATTCAAGGCCCTAGTTGAGAAGCAAAGTGGACACTACATAAAGGTCCTAAGGAATGACAAAGGAGGAGAATACATAATAAATGAACTTCTATTTTTTTTGTAAAGAACAAGGAATCAAGAAGCAATTTACAACAAGGTATACACCACAACAGAATGGTGTGGCAGAAAGGAAAAATAGAACCATTTAGGAAATGACTAGGAGCATGTTAAAGGATAAAGGATTGTCAAATGAATTCGGGGGTGAAGTAGTAGCAGCTGCAATTTATTTGTTGAATAGATGTCCCACAAAAAGTGTTCGTAACATGATTCCACAAGAGGCATGGAGCAAGAAAAATTCTAGTGTTGAACACTAGAGAGTTTTTGGTTGTGTGGAATTTGCACATATACCCAAAGAAAGAAGACAAAAATGGGATGATAAAGGAGAAAAATGTGTTTTTATTCGATATAGTGACCAATCAAAGGCATACAAACTATACGATCCTAAAACAAAGGAATTAACAATCAACATAGATGTGATCTTTCTTGAAGATGAAGCATGGAATGATCAGTAAGGAACAACACAATATGTTGGGGTAGCAACACCTCCTTGTTGACGGGCGAAATTGACCGCTCGTCAACTGGAGGGGTGGATCCGGTCTGGGGTTGTCTAAATAACCCAAGATGTTTGGAATGATCCACTCCGACGGGTTTAGCGACTCCGTTGGCCGATCTAAGTCCTAGGAAAACAAAAGAAAAACTAAGCTAAGAAACTGATCTAAATAAAACAAAACTAACTACAACAAACTATATACAATTCTAAAGTATATATACAGTTCACTAACTAATATTACAAAACAATAATTCTATGAAATTAAAAGTTAAGCTATCAACAGAATTGAAATATATGTACAATATTTACAAATTACAGATTTTAAATTGAAAACCTGAAAAAATCATTTGTGAACTGTCCCAAAACAACAAAGCTATTATTTTTTATTTTTATAACTTTTATGTGAAAGAAGAAAAATGAAAACTAACTAAGATGAACAATTAAAATAATGATTCTAACTGTAAATCTGAACTATATATCTATCTAAACTACTGAGAATTCTCGAATTTATTAACTATTAAATAACAAATAGCAAACTGACCTGAAGTAACTCTTCCTATTTGTCCTGTGCACAGTAGTTGATTTAGCTGTTTGATGGGAGGAAACCCACACCAGATTCTCCACAAGCTTCTTGTAAACAGGAAGCAACAGTGCTCTTCAAATATAGATAACAGAACAAACAAGACATAAAACGACAACAATTTTATAATTTACAAATCATCACAGTTAGATAAATCCCTGTGCAAAGATTTGTACAAAACAGTTCATTTAACGAAGAAGATAAACCTTTATTCATTAAATTGAAACAAAGTAATTGTTGTGCTAAAAATGAGATACAACAGATATAGACAGAATTTAAATCATAACGCATCAACCTGTAACAAGTCTTGATATCTAAAGTAGTCAATAACTTGATCACAAATTAAAATGCACAACACTTGAACGAAAGTATGATAAATTGAAAGCTAAAGCTGTTACAAAAGATCCACTTCCATTCGAGCTTGTATCATCATAAATCCATAGTCTTTTTTCTCCCAACAGTGATGGATTGTTTACAAAAAATAACAAGTATTTAAAGGCCACAGGGTGAACATTCCCTGTGGAAAATATCAAAACTGTTTGCCAAAAATCTGGGAACAATTTCCCAGATTCCTATTTCTGCCTAAGACTAACAACCTAAACCAAAACTATGTAACAAAAACATGCTCTGAACTGCCACAACAGATCCAATTCCCAATGAAATTCGTGTGTACCTGTAGATGCACAAAAATAAACACTTTCAGATTGTGTTTAATTGAAAAATCAACAGAAATTCAAATTTTATGACTAACTACAGAATCATATTGAATCAATTCAATGGTAACAAAAATGTATGCAATCTAGCAAACCAAATCGTTTATACTAATTCAAAACAAACAGAAACGAATGCTAATTCAAAACAGACAGAAATGAATGTGATTTGAGCCAACAATTCATTTATTCTAATTTAAGAAAAACATAATCATGCTAAAATTAAACAAAATCATACCAGCCATTGTGAAATCAAATCGAATGATGGTTGTAGCTGCTTACACATTTTTTCTTTTAAAAATCACATGTCCTGTAGATGCAAAACTTGCTGGCAGACTGGTTGAATACCCTTTGAACTGATCAAGGGTTCAACAAGGGGCAAAGACACATGGCTGGAAGAGTGAGAGAGGTGTTGTGGTCTAGGTCTGGAGAAGTAATAAACATTCCAGCAAATGCACACAGACCCAAAACGCACCCTACAACCATGGAGAGGATATGAAATTTGACCTGTAAAGGACGAGATAGATCTCTGTAATAACCCAATTTCTGAGGAAATCGCCAACGATGAAGGTAAAGGGGCTAATTTCGGTTCTGGGTTTTCAAGGGTTTGATCTGATTCAAAACCATTTGCCCAGAATCGCCCACGCAAAAACGTGTCTCTGGGAGGCAATTACGTGGTTAGCCTAAGCAATCTCCTCTGGCATTATCAAATCATAACAGAGTCTAGACACCATGGGGTTTAATTTGCACTACAAGGGCCAGGAGAGAGCACACGGTCTACAGGGTAAATGGTGAGGGGGTTTGACAGGGTAGGCACAAGACTGAATGCTCATTGGTTTTCCCAAACAAAGGTAGCCCGAAATACAAGGCATACATTAATGCCTAAGTGTGCGAGGGTGGTGGAATGAAATGAAACCATGCAAAACATTCATATTGATATGTACAATCGACGGTACCTTTGTAATTCAAATCATTCTCATCACAATCCAAAGGTTTTGACCCAATATCAAATAGATTAATCACATACTCATCAAAAGCCATAACATATAACCAAAAGATTTTGGCTAAATATCAAATAACTATTTGCAAACCGTAGTGTTCATAACCAACAATTGGTCAACAATAGTATGTGTATGATTTAAAACAAAACAACATGTCGAATATTGCACCAAAGATTTAATCATAAAATTTATGCGTTGTATGAAACCATTGCACCATGGGTCTAATCATAAGGTTAATGTGTTCTCATGAAACCATTGCACCAAGAAATTTGATCAAAGACAATAGAACATCAAACCACCATTGTATCAAGGATCTAATCAAAAACACCAAAAACGATTGCATCATGAATTTATAAATTGAAACCATGTCAACAAAAATACAATGTGAATAAAGGTTTGGTGTTTTGACACATGTATAACCATTAGAGGTGAAATGATCACATGAACAAGAGTATTCATAATAATCCAGTGATGATTTTAATGCCATCGACGTGACTTCCAACTCAAGGTTTTCACGCTTTCAGTCGTGAAAACGAAAATGAAAGGCAGGTGTGTGAATGCGCAAAATAATAGTGTCGTTTTATCTAAAAGATTGCGATGAGAATTAAGGGTTCAAAAACCCTTATGTGGGCAGCTTGTAAGGAAAAGATAAAAATGCAAAATGGCTGCCAATGGTGACACACTGGTACAAGTAGTTATCTCTGCCAAAAGAACAAATCCAGATTATGATATGAGAATAATTCTAACTCAAAAACAACCAGAAAATTGTTTAAACATCATCATTAATCAAATAATTCCAGTTGTGCTTAAAAGATGAAAACTGATAACAGTCTTAAGACAAGCGAGTCACGATATTAAAGATAAAATCTCCAACACTGTTGACAGAGCCACTGCTGCCAGCAGACGTCCATAGCCTCACCAGGGTTTCCATTTAACCCACTCTAATATCTGTATCCTACCAAGAAGTTCCAGATAAGAATAAGGGACATTTTAAGGTCAAGAAATTCCATATTTGCATATTTTCATATACCCGACATTGCTTCGTTGCCAGCAGGCCTGTTCAGTACCCCGACGAAGTTGTCTTGGCATCATGCATGCATTTACCCACTGCCAACAGACCTGTTCAGTATCCCGGCGGGTTTACAAGCACTTCCCACAACTCTTTTAATGATTTATTTGATTTTTAAAGATATAAAATTGAGCGTGGTGACACTGAAAATTATGATATTTTTAAACATATTTTTACAGACCTCAACATAACTTTTTTTTAAAACTGTTCTTTATTAAGATCCAGAGATGGTTTGTTTACAAAAACAACCTTCTAAGGCAGGGAGACATCTTCTGAGTTATTTCCTTAAGGAACAGGGACAACGTAAGAAGATAATGGATGATCGTTACAGGCTTTACTCACAGATTGAAATCAGTTAACTTCTTTCAAACAACAGGCTGTAAATTTTAGAAGTATATTATAGTAGATATTTAGACAAATTTTCAACAGTCATTTCAGAAGAAGAATTTTATGTTTTCTTTGTCTGAACAGTTCAAAAATGAAGGTATGTGTATTTCCAAAATAAAAAACTGATAAGCGCAAGGGGGAAAAATCCAAACCAAAATAGTAAAAGAAAAGCAAACAAAAGAAAAATATTTACACAGTATACACAGGGTTGTCATCAAGCGAAATATCTTTTCAGAGCTTGGCCATTCACCGGATAGGTGTCTGGCTGTCCCTCTAGACTCTGTAACCGGAAAGAGCTGGGACCCAATTTCTCAGCAATTAAAAACGGTCCTAGCCATAAGTACTGAAACTTGGTATGCTCTCCCTTTCCCTCATGCAGTTTGTCCCATTTCAAGACAAGGTCACCTACTTCGAAGTTCCTATCAGAGGCAGAGTTGGAATCAAACCATCTTTTGACCACTAGTTGGTGCTGATCTAACTTACGTTTAGCTTGGGCTCTTACCTCTTTTAGTTTCATTAAAGCGTTAATTCGGTTTTCCAAAGGGGGACAGTCTTCCTCTTGTATTTTCTGTGATAGCTGTAGTGAGGGAAGAAGAATATGTGGTGGCAGAATTGCTTCTTTGCCATAGACGAGAAAGAAGGGGGAGTTACCTACAACAGTTTTTGTTGTTACCCTATCAACCCAGATTGCGTTTAACAGTGCATTATGCCAGTTTTTGTGATTTTCAGATACCGTTCTCTTGATGATTTTAGTCATATTTTTATTTGTTGATTCTATCAATCCATTGCCTTGGGGGTAATAGCTGGCAGAGTACTTCAATTTAATTCTTTTTTCTAGAGCGAAGTTGTTCATCTCAAGAGACGAAAAATAAGAAGCATTATCGAATACTAAACAGTCATGGATACCAAAACGAGTAATAATATTTGAATTTAAAAAGGCAATTACCTGACTGGTATTCACAGTTCTTAATGCGGCAGCTTCAGACCACCTGGTGAAGTAATCTGTGGCTGTTATGATAAACTTATGTTGCTATGAGGATGACGGATTGATTAGACCTATAATATCAAGACCCCACTGCTGAAAAGGGGAGTCTACTGAAACAGGATGAAAAGGAAAGGTTGGTTTCTGTATCCGCCCAGATGCTTTTTGACAAATAATACACTTGTGACACAAGGCATGGGCATCTCTAAAAAGTGTGGGCCAGTAGTAACCGACTCTCAAAACTTTATGGGCATTGGTGTCACCACCAAAATTCCCACCAGCTTCTCCTGCATGCAATTGTAGTAAGACTTTTTCTGCTTCATCTTTCTCAAGACAACGCATTAGTACTCCATCAAAATTTTGACGAAACATAATACCATTAATCAACTGAAAGGAGACATATTTTAATCTTAACGCTCTTCTTTTGGTGGGATCCAGGTGACGAGGGGCTAACCCATGTTCAAGACAGAATTTCATATCGTCATACCAGGGACTGATAGAGTTTTGTGCACAACAGATTAAATTCTGATTGTGTTGTCCTAGGTTTGACACATCGTTTTCTTCTTGTTGTCTTGCTGTTGAATCAACAAATAACTTGCATAACCCTTGGCTTCTCACTATTTGAGCTGGGGTGATTTCTATGTCATACTCCTGTAAGGAAGTAACCCAGTTCGCCCTCTTTTCGCTTAATTCTTTCTACACTAACAGATTCCTGACAGCTGGGTAAGGGACAATAATTTTCGTCCTAGATTTCAAAAGATAAGATCGGAAGTGTTTGACTTCTTTGAAAACAACGTAGGCTTGCTGATCTACTACTGGGTAATTAAGTTCCGCGACTTTGAAAGCAGAGATCATAAAGACAATGGGTACTTCATTGTTTTCAGCGTTCTTTTGAGTTAGGACGACAACGTAGGAACGGTTAGAAGAAAATGTGTAAAGCGTGAAGTCTTGCGAAAAGTCGGGGCTCATGAGAGAAGGAGCGTCTATTATGGCCTTTTTTTATTGAATTGAAAGATTGATTTTCTAAGGGTCCCCAATGATATTGTGTGTCTTTCTTAATCAGATTCTGTAAAGGTCTCACCATCTCGGAGAAATTGGGAACGAATCTCCTAACGAAGTTTATATGGCCTAAGAAAGATTGCATAGACTTTTTGGATGAGGGAGGAGGGAGTTTCGAGATGACTTGAGTCCTTTCAGGGTCGATAATCATCCCTTTGCTTGACACAATAAATCCTAAGAGTTTACCTTGTTCTACTGCGAAGATAGATTTTTTAGGATTCAAGGAGATGTCGTATTTACGACATTGCTGTAGAACGACCCTTAAATGAGTTGGATGATCAGTTTTGTTTTTGGAAAATAAAGTAACATCATCTAAGTAAACTATGATGGATTGATTGATTAAGCCTCGGAAAACGATGTCCATCGCTCTCTGGAAAGTGGCACCGGCATTAATTAGTCCAAAGGGCATTTTCCTGTAAGCGTAGGTGCCCCATGGAGTGCGGAAGGTAGTTTTAAGTTGGTTTGGAGGTGACATCAGGACTTGGTTGTACCCTGAAAAACCATCCAATAAGGATAGTCTCTCAGAACCTGATACCTATTGAAGGATCTGTTCCATGGGTGGGATAGGCTAGTTGTCCTTATCAGATGCTCTATTAAGGTTGCAGAAATCGACACATAGTTGGATTTCCCCGCTTTTCTTCAGGACAGGGACAAGGTTAGAAACCGATTGCGTGTGCCTAACTGGGAAAATTATCTTAGCATTCAGGAGTTTATTTAATTCTTTTTTGATGGTCGGTTCGAGCTTAGGGTGAATTTTTCTTAACTTTTGTTGAAAGGGCACGGTTTGGGGTTTCATAGGAATGATGTGTTGTATGATGTTAGGGTCGAAAGTTTTAAGGTCATCATACGTCCATGAAAATACATCTTTGAATTCTTTAAACAATTTAATAAATGCGCCTTTTTCTTGTTGAGAACACCCCACCCCTAAATAAATGCACTGAGGATTGTCATTAGTTCCCAAGTTTACTTTTTCATACGATAACGAGGAACTATTGGTTTTACAGTTGACCGATTTTTTGAATTTGTCTTGAAGATCGTAAAATTTCTCTAATCTAACTACAGATTTAGAGATCGAATTTACCATGTCCGATGAAGATTCAGGAGTTCCCGGATCAGGTATTACCGTGAAATCGCACAAATTGTCATCATGAGTGCATTCGTCGATCACCGCGCCTTGGAAAGTTTCTTCCATATGCAGGAAGCTAATAATCTATTGATCGTCGTCGAAGACTCTCCAATTCATGATGTTGTCGGGAACGGATGGCCTGAACAAAAATTCGACGGAGAATGCATTCGGGGACAAGCCTTCTGTAGGAAAGAGTTTGGAAGCTACGTTAGCTAATAGATCAGCTTTAGAATTATTCAATCTAGGAATAGAATTTATATTGAAAGAAGAAAACTTATTCATTAAATTCCATACCTCGGATTGGTAGCTTTTAAGATGTGGAGATAGACAGTAGATATAATCTCTTACCTGTCTAACCACGATTTCAAAATCGCCAAAGATAGTCAAATTTTGAATGTTCATATCTAAAGATTTTCTGAGGCCCTGCAGTAAAGCCTCATATTCTGCAGTGTTATTAGTACATTCAAATTCTAGCCTACATGCAATCAGGGTTTTGTTACCTACCAGATCAATAATAACGCAACCTGCACCTGCTCCTTCTTTGGACTTTGACCCGTCAAATTAAAGAGACCAAATTTGATTTTTATCAGGTGCATGAGACCATGGTGTAGAAGCTGCTGGCTGCACATATGCTACAATCTCGGATTGTTATTCTGGGTTGGTGATAGCTGATGTCTCGGCCATGAAATTTCCGAAAAAGGTATCCATCCCTTGTATTTTGGGTGAATCGACAGAAGGTGTAAATGGTTCATTGGGATCAGGGATGATTTTAGGGGCTAAATTTCGCTCATAGGCTAATTTTCCATGTTTTTTCCAAAAAAGAGATTCATTATTTTAAAAATGATTCGCCCAAATTCTATAGCATAAAATTATTTTACCTCAAAAATCGCCAAAATTTTATAAAAATTATATAAAATCCTTAGAAATTTGAATATTTTTACAAAAATACCGCCAAAAGTTTATAGTTGGCATATGAAGGATTAGTAATATTCGCCAAGGTTTCTACATTTTAAAATAAATTTCCATCCTTAAAATCATCCTTGATTGGGATCATTTAAATCTGTGACCGTGAACTTAAGGTAACGTTCATGATTTACCTTGATTTTGTTGGGCTTGCCGTTCTCGGGCAACCACAGGTGAGACCAATCTGTCGCGAAGTAGCCGTGTAGCTGCTCTGGCCAGTCCCTGCTTAAAAACAGACCATGCACTTCTGGAATATCCACAACAATAATATCAATTACTTGATGAACTTTGGGGTTAGACGATAATCTTATAAGTACATTTCTTAATTCGCCTACAACTTTAACACTAGTTCGATCAAGTTGGATGATTTTTAAGGTGGATGGTTCAACTTCAGCATTAATATTCTGACATACAGACCATGGCATTACATTGGATGACACTCCTGAATCTACCATACAATTGTGCACGTTTCTATTAAAGATTTCGAAAGTTAACAAAAATGGAGGTACATTTCTGCGAGTACTAAGGGTGGAAGCTTGTGGCTTTTTACTTGCAGTCTCTAAAGCTAATTTATCTACATTTGTTACATTATTTACAGGAAGGCTTCCCTTCTCGTGAGAATCAGAATTATTTTTAATGGAAGTCTTCTGAGGAACTCTGTTCTGAACAACCTTGTTATTGCTTGAATTACCATTCTTGCTGTTCTCTGCGATATTCTGTAACATTTTTTGTAGCAGAAATGGAAATTTTAATAATTCATAAACAGAAATGTTAGCCCTTAACTTTTTTAGATATTCAACTAAATCATAATCTAAGTTAGGGTTTACATGACTCTGTTTAGTCTCAGCTGGTTTAGATTTCTTTGGGGGCAAAGTCATAGTGTTTACGGAAGAAGGTTTGTTTGTTGTCTTACTCCTAGTATTGTAGGGATGTACCGTCTCGAAATTAGCTTGAAAAATGCTATCCGAGAAGTGTCCAAAAATGTTCAGAGAAGATTCTTCTTCTTCAACCTTCTCTTGTTCAACTGCCTCCTCGGGAATCTCCAGAGGTATCAAGTTGTCCTGGGCTTCTAGAATTGTTTGAAGGGCGAATTGCAGACTTTCTAGATTTAGGCCCTCGGTATTTGGATTAGGTTGATTGGTGGGAAAAGGCTTCCTGAACGGGGGTTTGTAAGGCCCTTTTCTCGAAGAAGCTTCTTTGGCCGTCCTTTTCAAATCTATAACTTGATTTGACAATTTTTGAATGACTTTTGTTAAGTTTTCTAAATCCGAGCTTTCAGGTTGTGTTTTGTTTTGAGCAGGTCTAGGGAGGATTTCGATCTTCTTTTTGGAAGATGAACTAGTCTCTGTTTCGTTGCTAGTAGTGTATTTTAAGCTAAGGATGTCTTTTTCAATTTGGCTGGCCTCTTTGAAGGCCTCTAACAACGCGGCTTTCTTAGATCGTTTCACCCAAAGGGCTATACTTTGATGCAAGGATTTAGTATAGTATGCTATGATAAGATTCTCGGCAGGCATCGAGTCCGTAGGGATTCAGTTTTTAAGTGTTAAGAATCTTTGGTTAAAGTCTTTGATTTTCTCTTTAGGGTTCATTCTTAAACTAGAAATCTCCATGACTAGGACTTCTGGGGACTTATCATCTCCAAACTTTTCCAGAAAGCAGGATTCAAACTTCTCCCAAGACACGATGGTATGGGGTTGCTGGGCAAAGTACCAGGTAGAGGCATTTCCCTCGAAAGTGTAGGGGAACAACCTACATAATACGTCTTCATGCTCGACATTATAGAGTCTAATGACTAAAATAAACTTTTTAATGTGATCTGCGGCGATCTGTTTAGAGTCAGGGTCAAACTTGGGAAGCCACTTCTCCGGATGTTTGGGTAAGGGATGCTGAGGCCCAGGTACGACTACTACATCCTGGTTGAGCCAGGGTCTGGTAGGGTTGTTCTGGTTGGCCATTGGTGTAGGCGGTGTGGAAGGATGAGAAGGGGAACTGCATTCGTCAGAAGAGTCTTCTCTAGAAGAAGAAGGGGATGATGGAGGTGTTGAGGGTGGTATTCCAGATCCTCCTGCAGCATGAGTGAAGATTGGATCTGTAGGGTTTAAAGTGAGGTTAGTGCCTCCAAGTTGTTCTATGATATCAGAGAAGTCTAAAGGTTGGTCCAAAGGCCGATTTGGTTGCCTTAAACGGGCGAAGGCACTATGTGTTCTTAAGAGAGATTGATGGACAATCTCTTGTACGTCACCACCTGTAGGATTTGGGGTTGCTGGTTCAACTGTGATCCGTAGATCGTCGTTGGATGTGGTTGCTGCTTGGTGGACAATGTTATCATTTGAATGAATTTTTTTCACTATAGGTGATCAGTTGGATGGTGGAGGAGTCTTACGACCACCTCGTGCCATTAATAATTTTCAGGCCCTCCTTCTAGCGCCATTTGTTGACGGGCGAAATTGACCGCTCGTCAACTGGAGGGGTGGATCCGGTCCGGGGTTGTCTAAATAACCCAAGCCGTTTGGGATGATCCACTCCAACGGGTTTAGTGGCTCTGTTGGCCGATCTAAGTCCTAGGAAAACAAAAGAAAAATTAAGCTAAGAATCTGATCTACGTAAAACAAAACTAACTACATCAAACTAACTACAATTCTAAAGTATATATACAGTTCACTAACTAATATTACAAAACAATAATTCTATGAAATTAAAAGTTAAGCTATCAACATAATTGAAATATATGTACAATATTCACAAATTACAGATTTTAAATTGAAAACCTGAAAATATCATTTGTGAACTGTCCCAAGACAGTAAAGCTATTATTTTTTATTTTTATAACTTTTCGGTGAAAGAAGAAAAATGAAAACTAACTAAGCTGAACAATTAAAATAATGATTCTAACTGTAAATCTGAACTATATATCTATCTAAACTACTGAGAATTCTCGAATTTATTAACTATTAAATAACAAATAGCAAACTGACCTGAAGTAACTCTTCCTATTCGTCCTGTGCACAATAGTTGATTTAGCTGTTTGATGGGAGGAAACCCACACCAGATTCTCCACAAGCTTCTTGTAAATAGGAAACAGCAGTGCTCTTCGAATACAGATAATAGAACAAACAAGACATAAAACGACAACAATTTTATAATTTACAAATCATCAGAGTTAGATAAATCCCTGTGCAAAGATTTGTACAAAACAGTTCATTTAACGAAGAAGATAAACCTGTATTCATTAAATTGAAATAAAGTAATTATTGTACTAAAAATGAGATACAACAGATATAGTCAGAATTTAAATCATAACGCATCAACCTGTAACAAGTCTTGATATCTAAAGTAGTCAATAACTTGATCACAAATTAAAATGCACAACACTTGACCGAAAGTATGATAAATTGAAAGCTAAAGCTGTTACAAAATATCCACTCCCATTCGATCTTGTATCATCATAAATCCATAATCTTTGTTCTCCCAACAGTGATGGATTGTTTACAAAAAATAACAAGTATTTAAAGGCCACAGGGTGAACATTCCCTGTGGAAAATATCAAAACTGTTTGCCAAAAATCTGGGAACAATTTCCCAGATTCATATTTCTGCCTAAGACTAACAACCTAAACCAAAACTATGTAACAAAAACATGCTCTGAACTGCCACAACAGATTCAATTCCCAATGAAATTCGTGTGTACCTGTAGATGCACAAAAATAAACACTTTCAAATTGTGTTTAATTGAAAAATCAACAGAAATTCAAATTTTATGACGAGCTACAGAATCATATTGAATCAATTCAATGGTAACAGAAATGTATGCGATCTAGCAAACCAAACCGTTTATACTAATTCAAAACAAACAGAATCGAATGCTAATTCAAAACAGACAGAAATGAATGTGATTTGAGCCAACAATTCATTTATTCTAATTTAAGAAAGACAAAATCATGCTAAAATTAAACAAAATCATACCAGCCATTGTGAAATCAAATCGAATGATGGTTGTAGCTTCTTACACATTTTTTCTTTTAAAAATCACATGTCTTGTAGATGCAAAACTTGCTGGCAGACTGGTTGAATACCCTTTGAATTGATCAAGGGTTCAACAAGGGGCAAAGACACATGGATGGACGAGTGAGAGAGGTGCTGTGGCCTAGGTCTGGAGAAGTAATAAACATTCCAGCAAATGCACACAGACCCAAAACGCACCTTACAGCCACGAAGAGGATCTGAAATTTGACCTGTAAAGGACGAGCTAGATCTCTGTAATAACCCAATTTCTGAGGAAATCTCCCACAATGAAGGTAAAGGGGCTAATTTCAGTTCTCCGTTTTCAAGGGTTTGATATGATTCAAAACAGTTTGCCCAGAATCGCCCACGCAAAAACGTGTCTCTGGGAGGCAATTACGTGGTTAGCCTAAGTAATCTCCTCTGGCATTATCAAATCATAACAGAGTCTGGACACCATGGGGTTTAATTTTCACTACAGGGGCTAGGAGAGAGTACACGATCTACAGGGTAAACATTGAGGGGGTTTGATAGGGTAGGCACATAACTGAATGCTTGCTGGTTTTCCCAAATAGAGGTAGCCCGAAAGACAAGGTAGACATTAATGCCTAAGTGTGCGAGGGTGGTGGAATGAAATGAAACCATACAAAACATTCATATTGATATGTACAATCGACGGTACCTTTGTAATTCAAATCATTCTCATCACAATCCAAAGGTTTTGACCCAATATCAAATAGATTAATCACATACTCATCGAAAGCCATAACATATAACCAAAATATTTTGGCCAAATATCAAATAACTATTTGCAAACCATAGTGTTCATAACCAACAATTGGTCAACAATAGTATGTGTATGATTTAAAACAAAACAACATGTCAAATATTGCACCAAAGATTTAATCATAAAATTTATGCATTGTATGAAACCATTGCACCATGGGTCTAATCATAAGGTTAATGCGTTCTCATGAAACCATTGCACCAAGAAATTTGATCAAAGACAATAGAACATCAAACCACCATTGTATCAAGTATCTAATCAAAAACACCAAAAATGATTGCATCATGAATTTATAAATTGAAATCATGTCAACAAAAATACAATGTGAATAAAGGTTTGGTGTTTTGACACATGTATAACCATTAGAGGTGAAATGACCACATGAACAAGAGTATTCATAATAATCCAGTGACGATTTTAATTCCATCGACGTGACTTCCAACTCAAGGTTTTCACGCTTGTAGTCGTGAAAAAGAAAACGAAAGGCAGGTGTGTGAATGCGCAAAATAATAGTGTCGTTTTATCTAAAAGATTGCGATGAGAATTAAGGGTTCAAAAACCCTTATGTGGGAAACTTGTAAGGAAAAGATAAAAATGCAAAATGGCTGCCAACACTCCTATGGACTTATCAAATGGAACATAGGGTATTTCCAAAGTGATACTTGTAACACCCCAAGGCCGAGCCCCTGCTGAATTGTAATTTTGTTTATAGGCTGGTGAGCCGAGTGTTTATAAGTTGAGAGACTTATGTGTTTGTTAGGCTGGTGAGCCAGATGCTAAGGCCAACGAGATTGATTTTGTATATGTAAATACTCACATCATTAATAAAATTACACTATTACGTGTAGACCGACCATGAAGAAGAGTTACGGGGGACTAAGCTCCACTAGGTAGGGTATGGGAGGGGGATAAGTGTTTAGGAATAGGGAATAAGATAGAGGGATTACCTCTAAGGGAATACTATTTTATTATTATTTCCCAAAGGCTATGGTTGACATAAGCCGTGTTGTCCTAAGTTCATGGGAAAACGGGAACGAGTGCTAATTGGAACTCATGTGGCTTCAGGAAGACATGTGTCAACCTGGGCGCATGTAGTTTATAGAGAGGAAAGCCAACTCATTGGGGGTTCTCTTCCCACTCAGGAATTGTTTCCATCCTTGCGTCTGGACTAGTTTGGAGTTTTCCTCACGACCCTTACGATTCTCTGGAATTATGTCACCTTCCCGATTAACCAGGGATTCACACATTGAACCAGTTCTCCATCATCATCGCCTTTGTATCTAGTACGTACCTTTGGAATCCTGCAATTGTACTTTTGGATGTCTAGGACTTTTGGCATTCTTGTTTATTGTAAAAAGGCCTTCAAATCCTCATTGTAATCATCTTCTTGCGAATGAGCGCAACTGTCACATCTCTTCTCAGAGATAAGCTTCCACCATTCTAGCAAGTCTTTCACTCTGTATTTTTACAATCTCTGTACATTTCTTTGATTAATAGAAATCGTGTATTACTGTATATCTGTGTTTATGGTTGCATCTCTGATACATTTCTGTTATATTATTGAATATCTACGATATCTCTGTGCATTTATTTATTATATCTTCGCTCTCATTTCGTGCTGAAAATAATCCGGATCAAAGGGAGTCTCGTAGCAGCTACAGTACTCCGAGACTTCTAGTCCAGCCTGTTGATGAATCCCAATGTAAGGGAGGTGTAGTAGTTGATGGACTTGTATTAGTGAAAGTGTACCCTCCTGGGGTGGAGTAGGCGTGTTGGGAATGAGGGTCTATGGGTTGTGGGTGTAAGTGGCTTTTGGAATAAAAGATCCTTCCTGTTGTTCTGTGCAACTTCCTTATTGTCCTTGCCAAGCCTAGAATTCCCTTGCCCGATGGAGTTTAGTCCCATCTCGGGGGTGACTCACTGCTGATCTTGATGAGCAACATGGTCTAAGGTTGGGAGGTTCATGGAAGGTCTACACACAATTAGTGGTCATCTATTCAAAGATAAGTACCAATTCTGTGTTTTTGTATGCTATGTATTTGCATTTGCATTATAATTAATGAGTAATGCATGTATATATATATGTTGCATGTATGTGTTAAATTTTGCTTCTGCATGAAAATGTGTATGAGTAGACTATTGATGTCTATTTAATTTCATTAGATAGATATATATTTAGAAGTGTGAATACTAGATGCTATCTCCATCTTTCGGTTAAGTTTTATATGTGATTATTTCTGCAAAGTTACTCAGTGGCATGGTTTGGCATACTGTTTAAGGCCGGGAATGTCACAAAAACAGTATCAGAGCAGTAAAGGCAAGGTTAAGGTTGTTTGGGTAGCGTTACCTGGTAGGGGTCGGTGGTTGGGGACGTTACAAATTGGTATCAAAGCCAAGGTTCAAGCACTGGGCCTGGATGGGCCGGATAAGTGGTCATTAGAACCAAGGTTTTAGAGAGAAATTGTGCCAAAAGGTTACCTTGGTTGTGTTATGAAGCTTAGAGGGTTTAGCAGTATGTAAAACCACACACGTCGGATCAAGAAAAAGGAGCATGAGAGTTAACCTCCAATTCCTTTGGACTTCATGGCTTTGATGAAGTTATGGGTTGTAAAGTGAAAGATGTCCAAGGCCTGAAGTTATGAAGCCCCCCAAGTGGATATACACCGTAGATCTATGGAGAAGAGCTCGACAGTTGGATCAAGCCAAGTTAAAAAGGTCAAACGCTGTGGTGAAGGGAGAAAGCCCATGAAGCTCCGAAGTCCGGAGTTAATCTGCACCGTCCGTCAAGAGGGATGCGTGTCCGCAGATTGGTTGTTTGGGATTTCGACATTTAGGAGAATGAGGGTGTGCGGAGGAGAGAAATCTTGAATCCTAAAGTTCCAAATAGCTGAAGAGCTGAGGTAGTGAGTCATGATGACGTCACCTGGAAGTGACATGGACCTCTCCTATACCTGTCACGTGCCCCCACTTGGAATGTTGACAGTTGTACTATGTGGGCCCTGAGGTTACACAACATATTTAAAGGTCAGTGGGCTCACGCTGGCGTTGATCATCATACATCAAGATTGACGGCCAAGAGGCATTGTGGGGACCCAAATTTCATGAGAGTTAATTTTATAGGGCGGTCCTGCAATCCAAACCATGATTTTACCATGGGGTTACATGTTAGCGTCGGAAGAATTGTGGGACAAAAGGCGGGTTACTCCAAACCGCGAATGCATGCCCTCACGATTTGGAAGGCATTAAGTGATGTGACTATTCGGTATCTTAGTTCAAGTACAAAAATCATGGGTCCAGTGGACGCGTGGCCCCAGTTGTGAAGTTTGGAGACTTGACACTCCAGAAGAATGGTTCATAAGGGAATGAAAGGAAGAAATTTCAAAAGTTTCATAACGCAAAGGTGACGAGACGTAATTACATTACCAAAGGTGACATGGAAGTGTTTGGAGACTAACGGTTCAGGGTGTTGGGGATGTGCGTATGTGAAATCCTCCGAAGTCCCAAAGCTCCGAAGCTCCGAAGTCCCAGAGCTCGGATGCATGAGGTTCCATAGTGAGTGCCAGTCGTGGGATGCTGGGTAGTCATGGACTGTTGATCCACCCTACTTCGTGAGTTTGTCAATCCAAAACTCCGAGAGATTTGTTGTTATGTTCTTTGAAAACTTCTTAAGCTGGAGGCCCGAAATCCCAAATAAGCGGCTATTGACCTAGCACTTGGCCACAACCCGTGGTTGCATGGGTTGGGGGATAAGAGAAAGGGGCTAGTGCCCGAAAATTATTGTAGAACAGAGCAGAGCCCAGAAAGAAAAGATCCACGAGGATTCTTGATTGATCGAGAACCGCAAAATGAAAGATGAAAGTTTTCTTTGAATCAAATTGGTTTATGAATACTGTGGAATTTGTTAAGGACTCATGTCCTGGCAAATTTCGGTTGACTGCACATTGTGTTTGTAGAGTTAACAATTTTCAGAACCAAAACAAATTGTTCCACAGTGCACTGAAATGGAGGAGGCACAAAATGCTTTCAGTTCAGAGAATGAAGCTAAAGGAATGGATCTCCATTTGGGAGTTGAAGGATCGAACTCCAATGGGCATGGAGAAGAGATAGATAAGGAGGGAAACATGATACAAAACATTGAAAAGTTGCAGAAACATGTCCTGACTCACAGAGAAGATAACAAAAATCTCATAAAAGCCAAGGAGCAACAGGGAGAATTCAACATAAAGCTGATGCAGATCCTGGAAAGAATAAAAAAGAAGTCGGATAAGGAGAGTGGCTCAAGCAAAACAAGGAGTCGCAAGACCCCTGAGAAGAAAGGAAGATCAAGAAGCATTAGTAGGCATCACCTTCACTCCCCAGAACATTCGAATAAGAGAGAACACAACAGTTCAAGTCCATCTCCTACCAGAAAGCATAGGAAATCAGAAGTGGATGAACTAAAGGGTGAAATGAATAAAATCAAGCCTCCTATTTTTGACGGAGAATGAAAGAAAGGTGAAGATGTTGAGACATGGTTCCTGGGCATGAGGAAATATTTCCAACTACATAACTATTCTTATCATGCAGAGGGAAGAATTTCCATTTACCAACTTAAAGGAAAGGCATCCATATGGTGGGATTAGTTTGTGCAAGTACAACACGTTAGAGAGAAGAATGTTACATTGAGGGAATTCAAGAGACATTTTGAAAAGAAGTACTTAACTAAGAGGTATTATGACAAGAAAATTAATGAGTTCTTCGAACTCAAGCTGGGAAGTATGTCCATTGATGAGTATGAAAGAATATTATTGGTGTTGTTGAAATATGTCCCCTTCATCAAGGATGAGAAAATTAAGATTCAAAGGTATCTGAGTGGGATGCCATCTTCCATCAGTGACAAGATCGAGTATGATGACCCAAAAACTATGGAAGAGACTATAAGGAGAGAAAAATGCTTATATGATCAACAAAAAGAAAAGCCTACTTTCCAAAAATCTTGGGAAGACAAGAAGAAGTTTAAGAGGGAGCAAAGGCAGAAGGGAAACAAATCACCATTTTTCAGAAATAGCCCTCAAGGACAACCAGGTTTTAGAGAGCCCGGGAAGGTTGAAGTAGGTGGGAAAATTCCAAGACAACCACCTATGGAATGTTGGAGTTGTAAAGGAAATCATAGGTACAGAGATTTCCCCCACATAGATGACAAAGTGAGAGCTGTCCACAATGTTCAACAGGCAGAAACAGTGGAGGTCATGGGCCGAAGTGTACCAAGGATCTATGCATCCCTGGACAACAAGAAAGAAGAATATCAGTCACATATGATTGAAGTGGAAGGTATGATCAACAACCAAGCCATTACTATTTTAATTGATTCAGGAGCTAGTCATAGTTATATAGATCCTAGAATGGTGGAAAGTTTGCATTTTCCAAGAAGTAAGGATGGAAAATCTTGGTTAGTGCAACTGGCTACATTAGCCAAGAGAAAGGTTGTTGAGTTGGTTAAGTCCTATCTAGTGGACATGAATGGACTGAGCACAAGGGATGAATTGAACATCTTACCTTTAGGTTCCTATGACTGTCTAATTGGGATGGATTGGTTGGACCGACACCATGCCATCTTAGACTGTCATAATACGGAATTCACTTTCCTGGATGAGGAAGGAAACCCAAGGAAAGTGCAGGGAATCCCAAGGGTAGTTACTTTCAGAGAAATATCAGCAATGTAGTTGAAAAAGTGTTATAGGAAGGGCTTCCAAATATTTGCAGCTCATATGGAAGAAGCACCTAAGGATAAGGTGTCAAATATTGAATACCATGCAGTATTAAAAGATTTTGAAGATGTATTCCGGGAGATACCTGGACTACACTCGAAGAGAAATATTGATTTCTCTATAAACTTGATGACTGGAGCAACTCCAATGTCAAAAAATCCTTACAAAATGAGTACACTAGAGATGAAAGAACTGCAATTGCAGCTTGAAGAAATTCTGAAGAAGAGGTATATACACCCAAGTGTGTCACCTTGGGGTGCCTCGGTCCTGTTCATGAAGAAGAAAGATGGGACATTGAAATTGTGCATTGATTTCAGATAGTTGAAAAAAGTGACTATTAAGAACAAGTATCCTTTGCCAAGGATCGATGATATCTTTGATTAGTTGAAGGATGCCAAGATATTTTCAAAAATAGATCTCAGGTCATGGTACCACTAGGTAGGATAAAGGATGAATACATCAACAATACCTCCTTCAGAACAAGGTATAGTCATTATGAATTCACAGTGGTTCCATTTGGGTTATCAAATGCACTCGCTGTTTTCATGTGCCTAATGAATGGTGTATTAAGAGAATATCTAGACAAGTTTATCATAGTCTTTTTGGATGACATCCTAGTGTATTCCAAGTCGGAGGAAGAGCATGAACGTCATATGAGGATGGTGTTGCAGGTTCTAAGAGAGCACCAACTGTATGCCAAATTGAGAAAGTGCTCATTTTATCAAAAGCAGATCCATTATTTGGGACATATCATTTCAAAGGATGGGATAGCTATTGATCCTGAGAAGATAGAAGCCATTAGAGAATGGTCAGCGCTAAAGAATGTGACAGAAGTTAGATCCTTTATGGGTCTAGATGGCTATTACAAAAGGTTCATTATAGGGTTCTCAAGGATAGCTCACCCCATCACTTCCTTGCAATGGAAGGAGAAGAAATTTCAATGGACAGAAGAATGTGAGAGAAGCTTCCAGCAATTGAAGCAGTTGTTAACCAGTTCTCCAATCCTGAGGATTGCTGATCCGAATGAAGATTTTGTAGTGTGTACAGATGCATGCAAAGAAGGACTGGGAGGAGTCCTCAGTCAGAATGGGTTTGTGGTATGTTATGAATCCAAAAAGTTGAAGGATCATGAAAATAACTATGCAACTCATGATTTGGAGTTGGCAACCATAGTGCACACCTTGAAAAAATGGAGGCACTACCTCATGGGAAGGAGGGTTGAACTGATGACAGACCATAACGGTCTGAAGTATTTATTTGATCAGCCAACCTTGAATGCTAGGCAGAGTAGACGGTTGGAATTCCTTTGTGAGTATGACTTTGACATCAAGCATATCAAAGGAAAGGAGAACAAAGTGGTTGATGCACACAGTGGAAGAGTGAATGAACTGCATGCTATGACCATTAGCATGTATCAAACTGATATTAAAGGCATAATTTCAGAAGCTGCAAATGCAGATTTGCAGTACATGGAATTGGTGGCAAAGCTACAACAAGGTAAGATGCTACAAAAAGTCGAATATTATAAATTGGAAGCTGATGGAACACTCTTGTACAAAAACATAATTTATGTACCTAATTCCCAATAGTTGAGAATTATGATCTTGAAAGAAATGCATAATGTGCCTTGTGTTGGACACCTTGGATATCATAAAACAATGATAGTATTCAAGAGCCATTACTTTTGGCTAGGTATGAAGAAGGAAATTGCAGATTACATCGCTATATATATGGAGTGTCAGAAGGTCAAAGATGAACATAGGCACCCAACAAGGTTGCTACAACCCTTACCCATTCCTAAGTGGAAGTGGGAAGTGGTGACAATGGATTTCATCACATGGTTTCCCAGAACCGACAAGCAACATGATTCCATCATGGTGGTGGTGGATAAGCTTATAAAAGATGCCCATTTTATTCCATTGAAAACTACTCACAAGACAAATATTGTTGTTGATATCTATATGAAGGAAGTAGCATGATTGCACGGTATTCCCAAGACAACTGTGTCTGAAAGAGACCCAAAATTCACCTCAAAGTTCTAGAAAGGGTTATTCAAAGGGTTTAGAACGAATCTAAACTTTAGCACAACCTATCATCTTGAGTCTGATGGGCTAACAGAAAGGGTGAAACAACTGATAGAGGACATGCTATGGATTTATGTGATGGACAAACCATCTAAATGGGAAGACTACCTACACTTGGTAGAATTTTCCTACAACAATGGGTATCAAGCATCACTGAACATGAGCTCATTTGAAGCACTTAATGGAAGAAAGTGCAACACCTCAGTAAGCTGGGATAACCCAACTAATAGGGTAGTGGTTGGGCCATATTTTCTCAAGGAAATGGAAGAGAAAATGTTGAAGATTAAGAAGAATTTGAAGGCTTCCCAAGACAGGCAGGAAATTTATGATGATAAGAACATAACCCATAGGGAGTTTAAAGTGGGTGATCATGTTTTCTTGAAAGTGAAAGCCAACATAAGTTCCCTGAAGATGGGAAACTATTCCAAGTTGGAAGCCAGATATTGTGGGCCATTTGAAATCCTAGAAAGGATTAGACGAGTTGCATATATGCTTGCATTGCCTGCATCCATGAATGTACATAATGTGTTTCATGTTTCATTGCTTAAGAAATATATACCTAATGCTAATCATGTTATTGATTGGAATGTGATTTAGGTGGAGCAAGAAGGCATCTTGCAGGTGCATCCGGTGCGTATACTGGACCGGAAAAGCAAGCAACTCCAAAATTGATCCATAGGGCTTGTAAAAGTCTAGTGGACCTGGTACGGTCTTGAGGATGCAACATGGGAGCATAAAGATGCTATGCGGGCATAGTACCCACATATTTTTGAAGATTTTGGAAATCTTGTTGTTGTTGTGTAAATAATTTGCACTGAGGACAGTGAAAAAACAAGGGGAGGGGATTGTAACACCCCAAGGCAGAGCCCCTGCTGAATTGTAATTATGTTTATAGGTTGGTGAGATGAGTGGTTATAAGTTGAGAGACTTATGTGTTTATTAGGCTGGTGAGCCAGATGTTAAGACCAAAGAGCCTGATTTTGTATATGTAAATACTCGCATAATTAATAAAATTACACTTCTGCGTGTAGACCGACTGCGAAGAAGAGTTATGGGGGACTAAGCTCCACTAGGTAGGGTATGGGAGGGGGCTACGTTTCTAGGCCTAGGGGATAAGCTAGAGGGCTTACCTCTAAAGTAATAATATTTTATTATTATTTCCCAAAGTCTATGGTTGACATAAGTTGTGTTGTCCTAAGTTCCTGGGAAAAAGGGAACGAGTGCTAAGTGGAACTCATGTGGCTTCAGGAAGACATGTGTCAACCTGGGCGCATGTAGTTTATAGTAGGGAAAGCCAACTCGTTCGGGGTTCGCTTCCCACTTAGGCGTTGCTTCCATCCATGCATCTGGACCAGTTTGTAGTTTTCCTCACAACCCTTACGATTATCTAGAAGTCTGTCACCTTCTCGATTGACCAGGGATTCACGCATTGAACCAATTGTCCATCATCATCACCTCTGTATATTGTACGCACCTTTTGATTCTTGCATTCGTACTTGAGTTATCCTGTGTGTCTCCTGTGAAGCCCGACGCAATTGTATTCATCTGAGCCATGCTATGTCTTAGTGTTTGGTTGTTTCCATTTTCAACGTCCATAACCGTTTTTTGTTGCTTCCATCACCCGTGTGTAGCTGAATGTTTTTTCTTGTTGCTTAGGAGATGAATTCAAGAAGCAGGTTGTCAGGCCTGTGAGCAACTCTCCTAGGTGAGATATTTTGTTGGGAAGTGAGTTCTCTTGGAAGGGAGTCCCGTAGCATCTACAGTACTCTGAGACTTCTGGTTCAACCTGTTGCTGAAGCCCAACGTAAGGGAGGCGTAGTAGCTGATGGACTTGTATTAGTGAAGGTGTACCCTCCTGGGGTGGAGAAGGTGTGTGGGGAATGAGGGTCTATGGGTTGTGGGCATAAGTGGCTCCTGGGATAAAATTTCCTTCTTGTTGTTCAATGCAACTTCCTTATTGTCCTTTCCAAGTCTAGAATTCCCTTTCCCGGTGGAGTTTAGTCCCAGCTCGGGGGTGACCCACTGCTGAACGTGATGAGAAGCATGGTCTAAGGCTGGGAGGTTTGTGGAAGGTCTGCACACAGTTAGTGGTCATCAATTAAAAGATAAGTACCAATTTTGTGTTCGTTGTATGCTGTGTATTTGTATTTACATTATAATTAATGAGTAATGTATGTATGTATATATATATATATATATATATATATANTGTTGCATGTATGTGTTAAATGTTGCTTCCACATGAACATCTGTATGAGTAGAGTATTGGCGTATGTTTAATTTCATTAGATAGATATATATTTATAAGTGTGAATACCAGATGTTATCTCTATCTTCTGGTTAAGTTTTATATGTGATTATTTATGCAAAGTTACTCGGTGGCATGGCCTAGCCTACTGTTTAAGGCTGGGAATGCCACAAAAATGGTATCAGAGTAGTAAATGCAAGGTTAAGGTTGTTTGGGTAGTGTTTCCCAACATGGGTCGTTGGTCGGGGATGTTACAATACCTCAAAGCATTGGCATTCAACATGGAGCACAAGGTCTCACCCAAGTGACACCTCCATCGACAAGTTCCCAAGTTCCCCCCCAGAAACGCCTCCAACAAGAACTCCTAGCAAAAAAGGAAGAACCAATCCATCATCTTCAAGGTATCATGGTGATGATAGCTCAAGAAAAAAAAGAAACTTGAAGGAAATATATGAGACATCTAGGTATGAAGATGATGATAATGAATTAGTGAATTTTGCTTTCTTTTATGAATTTGATCTTATTTATTTTGAAGGTGTTGTAAAAGAAAGAAAATAGTGTGATGCCATGGATGAAGAAATGCAAGCAATTGAGAAAAATGAGACATGGGAGCTAGTAAAACTTCCAGTAGGAAAATAAGTTATTGGTATCAAGTGGGTTTATAAAATCAAGAATGATGTAGAAGTAAGAATTGAAAAACACAAAGAACAACTTGTCGTCAAAGGGTATAAACAACAACATGGAAGAGATTATAATGAAACATGTGCTCCTGTAGCAAGGATGGAAACAATACGAGTTGTATTGGCAATAACAACTCAACACAACTGGAAAGTCCATCAGATGGACATAAAATCAACATTTCTCAATGGAGTGTTAAAGGAAGAATTATATGTTTAAAAACCCCCCGATTTTGAAACTCTCAGACTTGAGAATAAAGTGTATAGGTTGAAGAAAGCATTGTATGGGCTCAAGCAAGCAACCAGGGCTTGGTATAGTCGCATTGATTCATACTTGTTGAGCAATGGTTATAGTAAAAGAAGTAGTGAGCCAACAATTTACATAAAAATCAACAATCAAGGTGAAATTCTAATTATTTTCTTATATGTAGATGATCTAATTTTTACAGGAAATATCAATTTGTCCATAGAAGAATTCAGAACAACAATGAAGAAAGAATTTGAAATTTTAGATATGGGCTTATTGAGATACTTTCTTGGTATTGAGGTTAAACAAACAAATGAAGGTATCTTCATATCTCAAACCAAGTATGCAGGGGATATCTTGAAGAGATTTATGATGTTGAATAACAAGCCAACACCAACACCGACAACAACAGGTTTGAAGCTAAGCAAATATGATTGCAGTAGTAGTGTGGCTCCAACATTTTATAAAAGTATGGTTGAAAGTCTTATGTATATAAGAGAAACAAGACCTGATATCATGTATGCAGTTAGTCTAATATCCAAGTTTATGGAAACTCCAAAGGAAACACACTTGCAAGTAGGAAAAATAATTTTAAGGTATGTGAATGGCACCAAAAGCCATGGAATTTTATATATTGCAACAGATAAATTTCAGCTAGTTGGGTACATTGATAGTGATTGGGGAGGAAATATAGATGATTGAAAGAGAACATCTGGATATGTGTTCCAAATTGGGTCAGGAGTTATTTCATGGGCATCAAATAAACAACCCATTGTGTCACTTTCCACAACAAAAGTGAAGTATGTGGCAACAAATGAAACAACTTGTCATGGTTAAGAAGGATACTATCAAATCTGAATCAGGAGCAACAAGAGGGAACACCAATCTACTCTGATAACCAATCCTCTATAGCTCTATCAAATAATCCAATGTTTCATAGATGCAACAAACACATAGCCATAAGGTACCATTTCATAAGAGAATTGGTTGAGACTGGAGAAATAAATTTGAAAATTTTCAAGTCAGAGGAGCAACTTCCAGACATATTCACAAAAGCATTGCCAAAGGAGAATTTTTAGGAACTAAGAGAATATTTGAGACTCATTGACCTCAACAAATACTTATTTTCATCTATCCCTCATGGGGATATTACTAGTTTAGGGAAGTCAAGCTTAAGGGGGACTGTTGAAGATAAGCTTGATGCTCAACCTACCCTACAATCATCAAATCATACACAACAGTGAAATAGATTCCCTACAACCAGTTTTGATTTTCACCCAGGACAATTGTTGATCCTCTTAAATAGATTTTAGCTAGTCATCAGATCTTTAATGCATGTGGTGTAGTGGTTAATATATTTTCCAACTTTGTTTTATATAAGTAGTAGAAGTTTGTTCATTTCATATATAGAGGAAAATATAGATAGAAAGAAATTTTGAAAAGAGGAAGAATAGCAAGTGCAACAACAGATTGTAATTGAACATTATTGGCAATATAAATCTATTTTTTTCTTTTTGCATAGACAACACTCTGGTATACTCTGGTTTTTTTCTCTTTGTTTTCAACAAACTTTGTTTCTTCCCCACATTACTACCCAGTAGATGCAAATAAAATTCTATAAACACCTTAGCAAAGACCACTGTAGGAAAGGTGGAGACACCAGTCACTTTTCCACCGTAGTGCCATCTTGTTACCCAATTTGGCATTCCCAAAGTCTTCCCCTGAGAAAGTCAACTTCCCAACATTTTCTATCATGACTTTCAAATTTGGAGCATTAGTATCATTTTGACGACAGGAGCTTCTGCTAGAGCAACAATTTACGCTGCTAAGGAACCCATTGATCTTGCACCTTCCAACATGCATTAAAAGCACAATTTTTTCACACAACAACAAAACGGGGCATGCCCTATTGCCCAGTTAGAGAAATGGGGCCTTCCATTGTTTCCCTCTATACCATTGTACCTTTACCACCCCCAACGTTCCATATATCCCTCACCCATGCTTTTGGCTTGGCCAATGAGAAAACCATGGGTTTCTAAATTCTTTTCAGCACCTTTGTAGATTGACAGAGAAAAGAAACTACAAAATAGATTTGTTTCCAAAGTAAGGAACCAGGAATCCACCCAAGCCACCAAGCCTCTTGCAGTTCATTGAATGAACCTACAAACAAACTTTAGATGTCCAAGCCGACATTATTGATTAGGAAATCCAAAATTTGCATCATAATCAGAACTAGAACTCATCGCATGAGAGTAGTAAACTTGGGTTTCACCACCGACTATAGCGCTACGAGAGTCGGAGGGTGCCACCCAACAAGACTGAAAAGCGAAAGAGGAGGCCAGTATTCGGCGGGAATGATACAACAATGGAGGGAGAGTGCTCGAACTCTCAACTGCAATCTAGTAAGCCTTCCTCTAGAGCTTGCCTTACTTATGAAATTCAAAGTTTGGAAAGAATTTGGAAAATATTACTTACAGAGAGTAGTTAGCTTCTATAGAACTGATCTTCACAACAATATAGGTCAAGCTCGCTGCTATGGAACTGATCTTCACAACATTGGAGGTCGAGTGTTCAATTCTCGTCATTCGATCATGGGGTTCTTCATCATTCCCAGACTGTTGTTGCATGCCACGGTTGGGTTGACCGAGATTCTAGTGAGTTTGTGCAAAGATTTCATGGGGAAATTGGATAGGACGTTGTGTTGTGTACATAGATGAACAGGTAAAGAAGAGGTATGAGATATCATATCAAGATATAAATTAGCATATCAACATCACTGAAAATAGATGTGCAGGCATACATATCATTTGTAGGCCTTTCATCACAGCTCTAGTCATATCACCATTCTACCTCCAAATTTCCATCACAGCTCCAGTCACACAAATCCAACAAGGAATAGGCTTTGGGGATTCAACTCGAGAGCAAGAACGTGAAAGGAAGTTTTGAGCAGTAGGTAAAGTAAACAAGGGGTATGAGATTAAGTAGGTAAAGAAGAACCAACATGTTTGCAGGTTCGTGTAGGTTTGCATGGTGGCGTAGGTGGTAGCAGTAGAGCTCACTATGGATTATGCATTGCAACAAACAATGAATCTCAACATTTAATGTTAAGAAGTAATGCTACAGTCATTTATAGCATTACTTTCTTAGGAAAAAATCAATATGCAAATGCATGCTTTAAAGCAAGATAAACTAAGTTATCTTATCCCTCGCCTCGAGAAGAGGCCAAATAAGAAATCCAATTCAAAACTTAAGTTAAACTACTTGAATTTCAACTCAAATTGTATGAATTTCCAGAAACTTTGGTTAAAACATTGAAAATTTATTGGTATTTGTGCCAAATTAATAGAAAAACAAAAATCTATTACTAATAGTCCCTACGAGCCACAAGAGCATGGGCTAATAAGGTTGAGGGTTACACTAGTGATCAAAATCCTTCATCTATAATAAGTTAGTGGATACTAGAATATGTAATTACTAACTTACTAATTTGTGTTTATTATAAAATAGTTTTATTAAAAACCAGATTTATACTATATTCATAAAAGAAGTATATGACATGAATATTTATATATTTATTTTTTCTCTATTTTAATTATATATCATTTCATGTTAAATGATTCATAAATATATGGAATATATATATATATATATATATAAAGTAAAATCATATTTAAAATCCTATTAAATTCAACCATCACCAAATAAAATTATCATGTCTATAGTGTGGAGAAAGTATAAATTCAACCATCACCGAATAACATTATCATGTCTATAGTGTGAAGAAAGTATAAATTCAACCATCACCGAATAACATTATCATGTCTATAGTGTGAAGAAACTATAGGAGAAATTATTTGGTTTATTAATATTTTGATTTTTATTTTTTTATTATGTTATATTAAAATTAAGCATGTTATTTTTTTTTTATTTCTTCTTTATTTAATAATTTTGAATTTTCTTTATTTTTAAATGTAATAATAATTTTCTTTATTTTCTTTTATTATTAATTAAGTTAAGGATTAATCAGTAATCAAACATTGATATATAAAATTATTTTATTTGTAAAACAACAATCATTTCTATTCACTAATTTAATTACTTACATTACAAAAATGTATATATAATATATTCCTATATATTTATGTTTATAATTTAGAAAAAAAAATACAGTGATTCATTCAACTTTTCTAAATATCTCATCAGCATGGAAAATACATTAAGTAAAGCTTTCACTTCACATAATGGCGACATACTTTGCCTATTATGTCTGTATGCTCAGTGGAAATCAAAGGTATTTGAGAATTTGTTCACGCGCTCACGACTTTACGTGAGAATTTGTTCACGCGCTCACGACTTGTCGGTCTCTGTTGAAAACTGACGAATTTTTGAGTTACGTCTGCATCCTTGTTTTGCGCCTCTGCACACGACTTTACGCGAGAATTTCTCTTCACGTTCGCGATTTTCTTTCTCTGTGTTGAACCAAACAAATACATATCGAACAAACAGGCTTACGATTTTTCCACTGCCAGTGCTGAATCATCCAGTTGTAAAGAGTCGGGTCAAAACAAACAGCTAATTTTTACATACAAAATAACAGTGACAGATTCTTGCTGGCCATATAAGACAGAGTAACCGACCAAACCCCTTGCTTTCCAACGAACCCAACCACAAGAAAATTCAAATACATCTTTTCTACTTCAAATAAAACATGTTTGGAATTCGAATTCACGGACCAAAACCCTCGCTTTCCACTGACGCACAAACCGACCAAAAGAGGGTTTGAATAAATCTTTTTGACTTCGAATAAAACGTGTTCTAGTAAGGCACCGCTTTTTCATGTTTCTCCAGTGTTCAATTTTCCACACGCAATTCTTTATCAGAGAGAAGCCATCCATGACCTGCCCGGGGATGTTCACACATGCGTTGTGTAAAATGAAATATGATTCTATGAATGGCAGTCAGATTTGAATCTGGGCCTTGCCCAGATAATTCCGACGAGTTACTGGTTCCCCATCTCTTAAAAAAAGATGAATTACGATTCTATCGATGCATCACCCTGCGTGGCAAGGCGTTGTCCTAATCACAAGCATTTAAAGGACCTCAAGCATGTATGCTTTGGCATTGATGGACCACCTGAATGAGAAAATCGACAAGACATGCACTCTGGATAAACGTACTTTCATCCTAATTCCCACCCAACCATAGATATTCCATGCAGATACCACCTTGATCGGCTATGAGGCCACCAACATGAAGGAACCAAGCCATTGACTTATACATCTCTCAATTAAACCCATCTACTCACATGCTCAGATAATCTGTTCACTACAATGCATTATAGGCATCTCATCCAGCCATCCAATAGCCAAGGAAATCTCTTCCAATACCCCACACAACACAAATCTTGATCTTCCCTTTCTCTTCTATGTAGTGCCTCAAAGATATTTTCCCTTCTAGCATTGCTTATTGTTGGAACAAAGAGACCAATCTATTGTATGCATTTTGGGATTTTTTCACAAGAATAATACATGACTCTCAAGCATTCAAATAACAATGAATCTTGATCTTCCCTTTCTCTTTTATGTAGTGCCTCAAAGATATTCTCCCTTCTAGCATTGCTTATTGTTGGAACAAAGAGACCAATCTATTGTATGCATTTTGGGATTTTTTCACAAGAATAATACATGACTGTCAAGCATTCAAATAACAATGAATGACTAGTGGGTAAAGGTTTACTAATTTTCCCAACATCTATGCCCACCTATAGCATTCTACCTTTCTTCTTAGGCCTGAAATTTCCTCTTCATAGTATTTATTTAAGGTAAGTTAGCAATGGAGAACATAACATGATTAATCTACAACATGAATATGAGAATGTTGGAATGAATGCTAGAGTGAAAGACAATGAGAGGATTGGGGTAAATAATGGATGTGATTACTATTGATAAGAAGATTGTAGGACTCTTACTCTTTTGATGATGATTTCACTTAGCCCATGCTTCCATAACTACATGAGAATACTTCCCCACTAACCTCTTACATGTATTGAATGATTGGTTTGATAGGTCAAAGAAGGTGAATGGATTCATTTAAGGCACATGGTGGAAAGGAGATGTGTTCTAAGGTTACACTTGGAATAGAGGTTTGACTTTTACATAAGCTCCATTTCCTCTTCCTCTCTAGTGGATTCATAGTTGCCACTCTCATGCTCTTTGTAGTCATCTTGAACCATCATATGTTGTATTCCAACATTAATATCTATGCTAGAAACTTTTATGGATAGAAACGGTGTAGGATGTTTTAAAATTTCAGACTTTTCGAGTGGACACTCCACCCATCATCAAAGCCAAATTCTTAGCTGTATTTGTCTCTGATGATGGGTGGAGTGTCCACTTGAAATATTGGACGTTTCAAAACCTCCTAGATAGTTTATGTCTAGAAACTTTTCTAACATAATGACTAACTATGGAAACCTACATACTCAAATGCATATTTATGTAACTTGATTTTACCATAGAAAGCCTACCACATAGTCCATATAAGTATATTTACAACATACATTCCCAGTCATTCACTAATGAGGTAGTCATTCACTAGTCAGGTCTTTTCTTTGGGTTCCACACTAAGAATCCATACTAAGAAATTTACATAAATTACAAGTTGGGTAATTTAGTTAGGATCACATGGCTTGAATCCCATCATTATAAACTTTCATTTTACAATGTATACATAATCTAATCCAATATATTCCATGGGTCAAAACTAAGGTATTATAGATGTCATTTTCAAAGAAAATAAATATAAAGAAATTGAAGAAAAGAAGAAACAACTTGATGAAATATTGGTGTTGCAAAAATGGTGGAGAACCAAATTCCATCATTGATTGAGAAAAATTAGGCCAAGAAACATTTAGAGTTTTCAAGTATATATGATACAACAAAATTAAACATAGAAGAATTGACACATAGTTGATCCAAGAGGCCACAACTTGAGATGACTGTTTTGTATGGAAATATTATTGTTTATGACATTGTTATGTATCTTGAGATATGCTTAGTTGTGCTTAAGTGTTATAAAAATGTTTTTAAACACTGCCTCTCCCTTGGAAAACTATCTATCTAATCTCTCTAATCCTTGAATTCTCCAACATGGTATCAAAGCTAGTGGCATAAGATCTAGAATTTTGTCTACAAGTCTTATGGAGACTATTGGTAGTACATGTTGCTAACAAGTCAAACTTGTTTGATAGATTGATTTAGGTTTTTAACTTGACTAGATATGTAGATCAATAATTTGAATTCCAAGCAAGATATTTTTGTTTTGAATGTCCACAATTATGGAATATGGGCATAAGGTATGGAAACTTTGTTGAATATCATAGCATTGTGGTAGTTTACAAAAATTGTGGTTCTAGATTTGAAGGGTGACCATAAAAAAAATCATAATCAATGGGAAGAAGGATAAAGTTGTAGGAATCATAATAGCCTACATATTTAAGGAGATTCACTTTCATACAAGTAGGATCGTCTGCTAGGAGAAGTTGAATACTCTATTTGGTAAAAATGATGAAATTTAGGTTATGTAGATTTAGAAAGAGTTGATCTCTCTAAATTATCTCTCTTTTCAAATAATTGAAGACTACTTAGCCTATGAGAAGGAACTTCAGTTGAAATTGGGTGAATGCAAAAGCGATTTTCCCAAGAAAGATGGTCAACTCATAGAATTGATCCCAACCAATTTGAAGAAACATTATGATGTCTTATGTTCGACATTTCATTCTAGTTGGACATTGAAAAAAATGATGGTAAGGATTATCCCTTTGATTCTTTCCACAGTTTACTAATTAGGGAACAAGAAAAAATGTTTAATGAAGGGAAACTTGAGGTCAAGAAATAAGCCCATTTTATAAAGGACAAAGGTTGAAAAATTATATATAAAGAGGTCAACGATGAAGTCATGAGAAATAACATTATTCAATCAATCAAAGTGTTAGGAAGAAGTATGGTGATCATAATTCAACTAATACAAGTAAAATTAGTACATATGGTGAAGTATTGTTGGTATAAATCCAAGGTCATGTATGAGAAAGTGAAGATGCTTGAAGGAGATGTGTTGACTACAAGATCAACCAATCCGCATAACCAAACTTCAGAAGATAAGGAAGATAAATATTCATTTTTTGTAAGTGCTTATGAGGCCTTGCATGCTCATAATTCTCAAAATGAATGGATAGTTGACTCTAGTTTCACCCACGATATGGTTAAATATGTTTCTCTCTTTTCTTCATTAAAAGAGACTATAGTGAAAGAAATCTTTGTAGAATATTATTATGCACTTGCTATTGTTGGTTGTGGAAAGATTGAATAGATCATAATTATGTGATCACTAATATGTATCATGTACCTAGCTCGAGTGCCATTTTTTTGTGTACCCCAACTAACTCAGGCTAGTAAGAAGATATGCTTTTGGTTAGATCAGTTTGTTGTGAAGGATATGCATACAGACATCTAAAATTATTGATCTTGAAACTAATGGTGAAACAGAACATGGTTAGTGGAATACCTAAACTTGTTCGCCTTGATGGAGTATGTGAAGGATGTATCCTTGGCAAGAATCATTAGGGTACCTTTGAAATAGGGAAATATTTGAGAGCTAAAACTTAGTTGGAACTTATCCATAGTGACTTGTGTTTCATAAGAAAACCACCACTAGATAGTGTAAGGTATGCATTCACCTTCATTGATGACTTTTATTACTATACTTGGGTATATTTGTTGAAGAATAAGGGTCACATATTTGAAAATAGAAAGGAATTTAGGTTAGTTGGACAATATTATTGTCAACCTATGAAATTATCAAGATCATAAAATGGAGGGGAATATGTAGGAAACTATTTTGAACAATACTTTTCACACAATGGTATATCTTAGAAAATATCTATACCTTAAGCACCTTAGTAGAATGGAGTTGATGAAATTCAAACTTCTGGCAAAAATGGCATGTTGTTTGCTTGAGGCCAAAGGTCCATCAACTAAGTTTTGGGCAGAAGCTATCTATTGCTCAAACTATTTGTTAAATTTGATTCCAATTAAAGTTGTATGGGACATGCCTCCAATTGAAAAATGGAAAAGAATAAAACCTTCAATTATACATCTTAGAAGCTTTGGATTCATAGCATGGGTTCACATTTTATATGACAAAAGAAATAAATCATATGTGAAGAGTCATGGTTGGATCTTGATGGATACTTTCAAGAGTCAAAGGCCTATAGGTTGTTTCGACCTAAAAAACAAGAGATTATTTGTAGAAGATATATTTTGTTTAATGAGAAGACCTCAAGTATCAATCTATTGAATAACCCTTCCAATTTGTTGAGGAGTGATGTTTTGGAATTTATAGGGAGTCCTAGACCATATGAATAATCCATAGTATTGTCAAGTAGTTAGTATACTTATTTTCTTGAATCGATCCACAATCAACCTTCCAAAATAGAATTGAACACAAGATTTGGGACCCATGTTTAGTCTATAAATGGTGATCTTAGTATAGGAACTCCTTCAATAAAGGGTTTTTGTTTTCCCATATGGACGACAATCATAATTGAAGATGATGGATATGATGTAGGACATATTAATGATTCAAAAAAAGCTAGAAGTTAGAAAACGTATGGTAGTGTTCCTCTAATGGCACATTTCTAGAGACACGTGATCTAGAGATATTTGCAGATGCACATGGTCAACCTAAATGGAAGGATTTTATGACTGATGAAGAATGTTCCTTGATCAAGAATGAAACATGGGATTTAATTCCTTGACTACAAGGAAATAATGTAGTGAAGTGTCAATCGATATATCATATAACATCTTCCAACACCTCCATGTCTCAGATGCCTTGATTTTTCCACCATACCCTTCATATACACCTATTGCATCTATCACCCATTCTAAACATTGTTTAAAAATCCTCCTTGAAAATACATACATTATTCCTACTCATAAAAGGAGTGTAGACATGCACTTATTCCTCACAATAAACGCATATGCCTCAAAAAGTAAGTAAAAAATATAAAAGTTGTGAAAAATATGTGCTCCTGAGCATGGTTTATGGGAAAACTACTTCTGTAACTCCATAAAACTTGTGGTAAATTGTTTCAACCAACTTGAATTGGTATAAAATGATGCCTAATGGAAGGAACGGATAAGAGATTTGATGCAGTAAAAGAGTTATCCTTTTTCTAAAATGATTAGAGGTTTTTGTCTCCTTGTTGTTTTTATAATGTTCGGTCCTAAAGGATCCCCTATTCTTTGAGTATTTTCTCCATTTCCTACTTTGAGGCATAAAACATCCCAATTTTTCTCATTCTTATATGGATAATATTTTCAGGGTCTTGAAGCAGTCATGAGTAGCTTGGGGACTGAGGAATATAAATGATGGTTACAGAAGGTGCCAATAGTTGATCAAGTATATCTTTGTGTACAATTATTTCATTCTAATTAAAATGGGGATCTCTCTTATTTCCATCCCCCAAAATCCGTGTTAATTCTCAATGATTGATCTGTTTTAGTTTTTGGTTAAGGTTCTAACTTACTTGATATTTATTTAAGGTATTTATTTCATGTTTATCTTTTGTTTATACCAATTAGTTTGAGAAAGCTACTTGTTTCCTTATGTGCAGATCTGAAAGCATGGATAGGAGCAAGGACAAGTGGTGTGAGTTCAAATCAAAGGATTCATCTCCAACCAAGAGTCAATACCTATTAGGTCCTTCTCATAACTAACTAATAGTGATGTAAAGTAATTGTAGACATACCTTGGGGATTGAATTGCATTGTTTTCCAATTTGATCTATTAATAGTCCTCCATAGCTATAGGATTAGTTTTATTCACCATAGTTTACAAGACCAAATTCACTTTTTAAGGAACTATTGAAAGAAATAAGGCTTGTTTGGTAGCTAAGGGATTTACTCAACAAGAAGAAATTGAGTACTCTAAGACCTTTTCTTCAATTACAAAGATGAACTATATTCAACAGATTCTTTCACTTGTTTCTCACTTTGGATGGGAGGTACATCATATGGACGTCAAAAGTGTTTTTATACATGGTCATATCACTTAAGAAACTTATATGGAGAAACACCTTAGTTTTGATAAGGATGGTAGTCATGTGTGTCCACTGAATAAATACTTGTATGGTTTGTAATAGTCTAGCACGACATGGTATGAGAAGATTGAACAATTTTTGATCCATATCAATTTCAAACATTGTGAATTAGATCACAATATCTATGTATTTCAAGTAAATGCTTAATCATTAATTATTGCACTATGTGTGGATGACCTAATCATTACTAGAAGAAATGTTGATTTAATTTTGGGTTTGAGGAAACAAGTATCAAATGCATTTGATATGAACGACCTTGACATGTTGCATTTATTTTTAAGAATAAAAATATTACAAATGAATGATGCTATATTTATTTYTYCAACTAAACATGTTTTGAATATTTTATAGAAGTTTAGTACGGAAGACTCTAACCCTATGCTACACCTTATTAGTTAGGAGTGAAGCTCACCAAGAGTGTGACTCTTAGAAAGTTGATGCTACATTATATCAACATCTTGTCAATAGCCTTATCTATTTAACTTGTGATTGACCTGATATTTCCTTCACTATTAGTGTGGTCCCTCAATTTATGCARGATCCATGAGAAAGTCACCTTAATGATAGATATAGTTTTTTTTTTTTTTTAATATATATTAAAGAAAGTTACTAGCTTGGTATAAAATATTCTAGTGATGAAGTGAACTAGTTAGTCAATTACACTAACTCATATTGTGTTGGAGATGGAAATGATAGGATGTATACATCTAGCTATGCGTTTTGTCTTATTTTGGCACCCATTTTTTGGTATTTTAAAAATAAAAAGGTGGTCTCTCTTTTGACCAGAGAAGAAAAATACTATGGTATAGTGCGTGCTAGAAGAATGTTAATGAGGATTTGATATCTCATGGGTGAACTTGGTTTTCTAGTTGAGACATTGAATGTGGTATATTGTAATAATCAAAGTGAAATACAAGTTGTAAATAACCCTATTGCACACATAAAGATGAAGCATGTAGAGATTAATGATCATTACTTGAGATAGTTAGTACAATATAATATTGTGAATCTTATTTAGTAGTAGATAGATAATTAGGTTTCTATTATCTTTACAAAGCCTTTATCAGAAGCTAATTTTGTGAAAATTCAATCTATACTTGGGATTATGGAAGTTACAATTATGGAGGGTTGTACATAAGTAATTTAACCTCCTAAATCTCCAAATAATTATGTTGATGGTGTGGTGTTGATGTTGGAACAATTGGCTATACAGGGTCATTAGTGAGATTCACAAAACATAGTTCGTCAAACTCTACTTGTCCTTCCTCTCTAGATCTTTTCGAGATAGTCAATAAAAAAAAACAATTATTAACTAGGAGAATCAACTAAGTGATTGAATAAGTGGTTGACTAAGAGACCAATTGGATGGTTGACTAGGAATTTGACTGGTGAGATAGTTGGAACAGGGAAGTCGACTGACACATAGAACAAGGTTTAAATTAAGGATTTTCTTATGTTCCTTTACCAATATACATGGACCTTATGTTCCCCAATTTAGGGGTGTTGGTTACATATTGGTGCGATAAAAGGATGGCCTTATGGGTTAAACAATATTTGAACTATAATGTGAGATAAGTGTTGTGTATGGAAACATTTTGGTTTCTTACAATACTATGTATGTTGAGCTATGTTCAATTATGATTAAGTGTTGTAACAATGTCTTTAGACACCACCACTCTCTTAGAATACTAGCTATTTGATATACCTAATCCCTTGATTCTCCAACACTTAGGAAATGCCAGAGAGCTAGGAAACAACTTGAAAGGTATCATTACGATAGTAAGACTCATAGTATTTTTGGGTTTTATCCCAATGAAGGAAGAAATGTGATCTCTAAAACAAAATAAAGAATGGGTTTTAAAAGTGTTTCCACAAGATAGGAAGATTGTTGATTGCAAATTGGTGTTCAAAATAAAACATAACAATTGATGGCTTTGTTGAGAGATATAACTAAATATTTCTAGAAAAGGGATATGCTCAGGTTAAAGGAATACTATTATCAAGAGAAATTATCACCTGTATCAAAAATGTCTTCTATCATGATGTTGTTGGGTTTAACAACAATATATGATCTACAAGTGGACCAAATGGATTCCAAAACAACATTTCTTTATGGAGACTAGAAGGATGAGATATTCATGGAGTAGCCTGGAGGATTTGTGTTCAAAGGTGATAACTTGGTAAATGTAATCTCAAGAAATTATTATATGGTTTAAAATAATCACCAAGGGAAAGGTACATAAAATTTCTTAGATGTATATTTGAAAAAGGTCTTACTAGAAGTATTGTGAACCATTGTGTATAGGTGATAGATTTGTGATTCATGTCTTCTATGAGGATAATATATATTTTTTATTAGTGATGATATGGAGTTAGTAAAAGACACCAAGTCCTTTTTTTCTAAATAATTTGATACGAAGGATCTTGGTAAAGTGTATTATTAATGTATTATCATAGAGGTAAAATGTGTTAGAAAAAAAATAAAAAAAATGTTGACTCAAAAGAAGTACGTTAAAAAATTATTAACAAGTTTAGAATGGAGACTTGTAAATAAATGAAATCTCCTTTCCAAGTAGGTTTTAAGTTGTCTATTGAAATGTTCCCTAAATCCAATGAAGAGAAAAATTATATAGCTAGGGTTTCATATGCTAGAGATGTGGTATCTCTTATGTATGCCATATTATGTAGAAGACCATATATATCACATTTAATAATAGTAGTGATAAGATTTATGTATGATCTAGGCAATGAATATTGAATGGTTGTTAAAATAATATTAATGTATTTACAAGGGAACAAAAACTGTTCTTTTCATTACTATGATCATGGTATTGATATTTTTTTATCTGCATGGGTTTGTTTATGCATATTTGTTTCATAAGGATGACCTCCCATTGAAAAACATGTAGTGGATACCAGTCACTCTAATCAAATACCCCTAGTCAATTAACACTCAACATAATACAAAAAAGAGAAATTAAATAATTGAGTCATGATAGTTTTTCGGGAACAGATTGAAGCCATTTAAATGCTCAATCTCTTATTTATCTTTTGAAATAATCTAATTTCATACTACAATAAAACAACTCTTTAGAAGGAAGTTTTCGATAAGGAATTGAAGGTTAAATAACTCATTGTGAGTTGTAGAGAGGCTAACCTATTATTATGATCATCATCATTATAATAGAATGACAATTACACATCAAATCTTGTCCCTTAATAAGGTAAGGTATTATTTGGATTTATTTATAATTTTATTTATGTGCTAAAAAGTATTTAAGAGAAACATTCCAAAATCACAATAGTTTTGCTGAGTAAGAAGGTTAGGAAGGTTGGTAGTGTTAAAAATCATTTGAAATTGAGATATAATATGGGTATAGGATAAAAATTCTAAGAGAAAGTGTTTTTAATATTCAATCCTCTTCATGTCACAAAGATCACAGATTCTTTCATCCCACAATGTTTTGGGAATCGTCAACACTGAATTTAACTATGGAGCTCTTGAGAATTTGTTCTTACTTTAGCAATGTTGATTTTCTTCTTTACACTATTCAAGATAGAGATACTTTTGATCTTCTATATTAGGTTTGATCACCTACTTATAGTATCTTGATTTTCATTTACCCTCTAATTATTTATCACACCACAATTTCTCTTTAAATTTAGATATAATAATATTACTAATATTATATTTATTCTACAATATGATCTCTTCCTTTATTCCCCAATGATTTAGCCAACACTAGGCATATTTATGCCATCCCCACTTGATCCAAAGGTGGTTTGTGTTGGGGTTTAAAGAAATTTTGGGAAGCTTCTTATCTTCCATGTTTTTTAACTTGTTCTTATACATTAGGTAGTTTTTTATTTTATGCTCTCAACAGGGGAAAGGCTCAGTTCTGTGAGGAGGATAGGATAGGGTGTATTGCCTTTAATTTTGAGATTATAAGTTATAAAATTATTTTGGATCTACTCTATCTCTCTCCATGATTCTCTAGAGATATTGCATCTCCAAAATTCACATATGTATAAAATAATAGGAGTGACAAGAGACTCAAAGAGGAGTTTTTCTTATCCCATATCCAAAGGTCCGCTAATTTACAATTGTTTTCAATCCCATAATAATATTTCCATCCTCCATGTATCCTTTTTTTGATGCTGTAATTCCATATGAGCTTGTGATTAATATCAATTCCAAGATATTTATAAGGAGGAACTTACAACAAGCTGTTGTTGTTGTCATATGAAAAATTATTGTAAGTGGTGAAGTTATTGGATTTAATTATCAAAACTTTTGTTTTCTGAGTGTTAAAAATTATACCCATACTAGAAAAAAAATCCTTGAGAATTATAAGTTGATTGTTGAGGTCATAAGGAATTTTCTCTAGAAGAAAAATATCATCAGTGTAAATAGGATGACTGATGACTATACCAATGAGAATTGGGCCAACACACCCTGCTTCTTCCAAACAATGTTCTAACTTGTCAATGTATATGCCAAAAAGGGTAGGGGACAAGGAACAACCTTGATTGACTCCTATATTATAGTTAATTTATTTTGATCATCCCTTCATGTTACTAAAATTGGAAATAATTTTCTCATACATCCTTTGTGTATCATCCCTAAAACCCAAAGGAAATTCTATCTCTTCCAACCTATTCGAAAGGTTCATGCTAGGAATTGTGTCGAAATATTTTCTGAAGTCAATGAAACAACAAAGGATATTGATTTTGTTATTTCAACACTCCTTTGCAATGATCCTAACAATAACAAGGCATTTCACAATTTAATGATAGCTCTTGTCAATGTATATGCTAAAAAGGGTAGGGGACATGGAACAACCTTGGTTGACTCCTATATTATAGTTAATTTCTTTTGATCATCCCTTCATTCTCCTAAACTTGGAAATAAGTTTCTCATGCATCCTTGTTGTATCATCCCTCAAACCCAAAGAAAATTTTATCTCTTCCAACCTATTCCAAAAGTTCATGCTAGGCATTGTGTGAAAATATTTTCTAAAGTCAATGAAACAACAAAGGATATTGATTTTATTATTGCAACATTCCTCTGCAATGATCTTAAGAATAAAAAGGTAGTTCACAATTTAATGATAGTTCCTAAATCTAGTATGGAATTTATCTCTTTTTCCATGGATTTCTAGCCATATGCTAATGTTATTTTCCAAAACAATTCCATACAACTTGGATAAAATGGGGATAATCCTAATGGATCTATAATTAGATGGATTGTTTTTATCCCCACCAGGTAAAATGATGTTTTTCATCCAGGGTTTAGGGAATCCCTACTTGAATACTAAATTGAAGATATTATGTATGTGAGGGATGAGGATAAGCCCTATGATTTTCAATATTCCAGCTTGGTATCATTTGATGCCCTCAACTTTCCCATTTGTAAGCCACTTAACCCCAAACTCTATGTCTTCTATAGTAAAACTTCACCCACTATAAAAATGTTTAGAGTGGTGTTATGAACCAAGCACCTTGAAAATGATAAAGATTCAATGAATACAATCCACATTGAGGGGGAAACCTCCTCTTACAAGATATCCAATTTATAAGACAATAGATGATGATCCTAAGACTAGGTCTCATTGGTATATATATAGAAGAAAAAAGGCACAATTATAATTAAAGGGTACATTGAATGGTTCTAGCCTACCTACTAATATAAAAAATAAACTAATAATGAATTCTTATTAGGTATATAACATATGGGCCCAAGAGCCTTAACATAACCCCCCTCTTTAAAAAAGATTTTCCCTCGAAGCTTGTAATTGAAGGTGTTTCTTCATGAACTGCTCATTTTCCCAAGTAGCTTCTTCTAGAGGCACACTCTTTCACTTGATTAAGAACTCCATAATGGTTCTCTTATGAAGAGATAAATAATGATGATCTATAAATTTTTCTAGTTCAAGAATCAACTTCCCTTCTTCATCTAATTCTAAATTTATATTTTCACTTGCATTGTAATACCCCTAGGCCAAAGCCCAATTGTAATGTAAATGTAAATGTACATCTAGGATGGTGAGCCATGGGCACATAATTTTTGGGTGAAGTTTAGCACACACGCACCAAGGGAAGAGTGCACACTTGTTTCATAACTTTGTGCACACAGGAGTAAGTACACAAGGATTTTCATGCATGTGAACCAAAGGAAGAGTGTGTGCCCATTTCATATATTTGCACACACTTGAGTAAGTGCATGAGGATTGGTTTAAAGTGTACACCGGATCGTTTTTATAGCCAGGATATTTTTGGGGCCATAGATCCTTTGTATATATGTATATTGAGGCCAGAGTGCCTATGTGGTTATTAGGCTTGAGACCCTAGATTGCCACAAAGGCTAGTGTGCCTATTTTTGTAAAATGTATTTGCACTCAGATATTAATAAAAACATATCACTACACATAGACCAATCAGACGAAAATAGATGAGGGATTAAAACTCCACTAGAATGGGAAAGAGGTGGGAAGCTTAAAGGGAATATTTTAATAATATTTCTAAAAGTACAATTATGGGATATATATTTATCCTAAGTTCATAAGGAATGGGAACGGGTCACCAAGTGGAGATAAGTTAGTTCTTAAGGTAACAAGTGTCCAATTATAATAATGCAAATACATTGCATGGACTTAGTGTATTCGAGAGGATTCACTCTTTCCATCAACATTGTTACTATCATTGTTCTTGGGAGTCATCCATTCTTTCAAGCTTCCATCACCTGCGCCCATTGAGGAAAATATTTGGGAGATGGAGAGAACCAATAAACTAGTGAATTGGGTGGAAGAGGCGGGTTGTTAAGCCCATGTTGGTCGAAGAAGAGGGTTTCCATGCCCGTGTTGGTCAAAGAAATGGGTTTTCAAGCCCATGTTTGTTGAAGAAGCAGGTTTTCAGGCCCGTGAGAATTCTCTCCAGGTGAGAGAACTACTGGAAATTGATTCCCAAGGTGACAAGTAGTAGCTACAGGGATTTGAGACTTCCTTTACAACATGTTGTTGAATCCTTGGAAGGGAAGTGGGGCAGCGAAGGAATGTTTAGTAGAGAAGGGGAAAACTTCCTAGGGGGACATGCATGTGGGGAGTGAGGGATTGTAGGATGGTTTTTAGAATTATCACCTGAGTCTGAGTATTCATGAGGTCAGAGAGACCTTAGCCAGGTCATGATTCCTTTTCCCAAGTGTTGTTTTATCCCAAGCTCGGGAGTGACCTTGTAACACCCTTTTCGTACTGTAATGCTCTAATACCATACTGTAACACTCTTACATTCTGAGTTGTAATGCTCTGATACCAAACTGTAACACCCTTTTCATACTGTAATGCCCTGATACCATTCTGTAACACTTTCCCGACCGTCATCCAACCCACTGGCCGGGAAGATGTTACTTTGCAGAACAACATCATTTTATGTTTAATTAATAACATGCATTTTAAATAGGTTAAACATATTTAAACTCAGAGTAAGCCTAAGAATTAATGCTAACATAATTTTAAAACATGGCATTAACATTAATTCATATGAACAACATAATACATGATAATTATAAATACATAGACATACAGAAACATAATTAAAACATCATCTGGTACTTATCTTTGAAAACAATGGTAGTTCCACCAACCAGATGCAGGCCTTCCACGAACCTCCCATCCTTAGACCACACTGCTCATCAAGCTCAATAGTGGGTCACCCCCGATATTGGACTAAGCTCCACCCCAAGGTAAGGAATCCTAGGCTAGGCTGAGGTTAGAGGGAAACACACAGTCACAAGGAAGGAATTCTCTCCTAGGAACCACTTATACTCACTGCCCACAGAATCTCCTTCCCCACATGCCTGTTCCATCCTAGGAGTATACACCTTCTCTGTCACCTAGATAGTCCTTCGACTGCTAACCTCCCTTGCCTTGGGTTTCAACAACAAGCTGGACCGGAACTCTCCGATATCTGTCGCAGCTACAGGGTTCCTTCCAGGAGTTCTCTCCTTCCTCTGCACACTCTCTCACCTGGAGAGAGTCTCTCATGGGCCAAGCAACCTGTTCTTCCAAATTCAACCACCTCTCTCACCCGCAGAGAGTGTTTCATAAACTGGCCAAAAATCCACATGCAGTCCAGCACTACGTGGCCACAATAGCCAACGGGGAAATCAGACACATGCTATCCAAATAGGCTTAGCAATGATAGGATAGTCTCACATTTATGGCTTTGGGATAGAGGCTCCACGCACAGGCTTGATATGCTTAGATAGAGGATGCATCAACTTTCCAGAAATAAACACCCATACTACCCGAAATCAACAAAGACTTTTCCCCTCATGGTTTTTGAATTGCCCGAGGTCTCTTACAGAGGTCAGACGAGTTCACGCTCAATCTGTCAAGGGTCAAATGGAGGAGGAACCCCCAACACGGCTCATCTCAGCCATTTTATTTGCATGTGCTTGGGTTGACACTTGTCGTCCATGAAACTGCATGCATTCCATCAGCATGTGTCCCTCCCCATTTGAAAGTCACTTGTCATTCCAAAAAGAAGTTAGGATAAAACATATAATTCACATGGTCTTTTGGAATAATATTAAAATATTATTCCCAAGGACCTAAGCCCCAAGGCTCAACACTTAGTCCCTCTTCCCACCTTCCAGCCCCTAATCCCTTGCCCACTCTGTGGAAGCTTAGTCCCCCATCACTCATTCATTGTGGTCGGTCTGCACACGGTGGTGTTTATATTTTATTACTGTTCCACATAAATACAGGAACAAAATCAGGCTCGTGGCCTTTAACACTTAGGCTCTCTGGCCTAACAATCACATAAACCCACTAGCTTATATAAACTCAGCTCACCAACCTATAAAAAATATTTACAATTCATTTCATAAACAAGATTTACAATAGGGCTCAGCCTTGGGGACATTACAGACCTGATGTTGAGTTTATGAGCAACACAGTCTAAGGCTGGGAGGAAATTCTAAGGTTTGTGTGTAGTTGATGTACTTAATCCAAAGATAATTATCTAATGCATGCTTGATTTATGTGTTGTGTAATTGTTTATTTAATGTCTACATGGATTCTCTTGTATAATGTTGTTTATGCTTATTTATCATTATTCTACATAGTTTTGTGCATATGATGAGTAGTTTTGTAAATTCAATTGGTATAAAAGTTTTGAAATTTTTGTGTGGCATTTCTCAGCTCAGGGTTGGGGATGCTACAATGTGGTATCAGAGCTCCAGTTTCAATATTGAGCCTACATGGGCCAAATAATGGACTATTCGATAAATTTACTGCAATGAAATTGATGGAATTTCATGAATAACTTTGAATAATACGAGCCTATAAGGGTCGAATTTGGAATTTACAATGCAACCATAGCACCTTGATAAAAAAAAAAAA
>ML778173.1:169271-191510 GCA_009831015.1 Picea engelmannii | reverse complement strand
CAGTAGAATATTTGCATCTTGAATAGTTAGATGTAAAAACATCTTTCTCCATGGGGATTTGGAGGAAGAGATTTATATGAAAAAGACACAGGGGTATGAGGTCAAAGGAAAGGATAATTTAGTATGCATGTTGAAGAAGAGCTTGTATGGACTAAAGCAAGCTCCAAGGCTGATCCAAAATGGATCCAGGAACCAAAATGGGTCTAGGAAGGCCTAAAAATCAAAGTTCTTAGAATCACTTCAAAACAGACGTGTGTGTAGGCCTTGTCATTATGAACCCAACGTAACTTGAACGGGCTCAAACACACACTGTATGCGAAATATATCACGATCTGTTCATTTTTCCAAACAAGCTAATTTTTTTATGACTATGCAGTATGTACACTCCATACAGTGTTGATGTGGTAACTGACTATATAGGTCATACGGTCGTATAATTACATGGAAGTGAGTTGGCATGCTGACGTGGGCAAGTATTGATGTGTGTGAATCATATCTTGACATGTGTCATTTCTGGTTGGTGAATGGCATGGTGCCACGTGGCCGAGTCTTGGTCTGCCATGTGGCACCCCTCCGTTGGATGGATTGGAAAATTTTTTATGGACTCCACTGGAGATGAACCCATGACCTTTGGTCTCGGTGGAATGCTTTGGCAGGGCCAAGCTACCAGCTTGCTCACATTGGTTCTTGTAATATAAAGTGTAAACCTTATATTTAAGCTTGCTACATTGTATTTTGGGTGGACAAAAGGGTTGGGGCCTAGCCCCATCCCCCAACGCGTAGCATGGAACCTACCCATGTAACCTATAGTATTGTTTTGGCGTGCACCCACTCCATCCAGCCCCGATGTGGTTACATGTGACCTCTACGATATGAACCTATTCTATACCTTATATCGTGGCATGGATGTATGGGGTTAGCACCCGGTTGGTCAGGCTAGACCATCGACTAGGGCATGTAACCAAGGGCTAAACGACCACGGGTCTAACTAGTTTGGGCATGTGGAGCTTAGGGGCGAGGTCATATGGCCAAGCCCATGTGACTAGGAGCCTATGTCGGGGGGCCAACACGCTAGCACCAAACCATAGCCACATGGAGGGAGCCCATATGACCTAGAGCCCAGATTTTGGGGGTTGCACCATTTTATTTTCTAATTTGTGGGTTTTCAACTATATTATAATATTTTTAATGGATTTTAAGCATGTTTGGGGGGATTTTGACCATTTTTGGAGGATCTAGAGCCCTTGTTGAGGCTAGATCTTGGGGGGAAGTTGGGATTTTGTTGCCAAATTCAAGCCTATATAAATCAAAGGTTCTTGGTAGCTTGAAGGGGGTTCAAAATAGGGAAATGGTAAAGAATTGAAAATCCAAATCCATTTTTATGTAAGGAAGCCATTGAGGAGAGCACCTTTACGGGCCATTTCTGAGAGCTTCATTCATCCATTTTCAGTGCCATCAGTTGCGACGGGTTCTTGAGATATAGTAGAACTCATCCAGATCAATTTGTAATCCATTTGGCAGTTTTAAGATGTAATTTTGAAGCTTTGAAGATAAAAAAGAAATCCTTACCCACTTAGACAAAGGTCTGGAGACGTAGGCGAGATTGCCAAACTCTGTTAACAATTTTGTTGTTTCTTTATGCTTATTTCTAGATTTGTATATTTCACTATGGCTTCCATGTTTCATCTTTAATTCTTCCTGTTTCATAATTTTCCTAAATGGTTAATGAACTCATGTTTTAAAACTCAACCATAGTCTTTAAAAGATCATTTTGGATCAAGTGGTATCATAGGTAGTTGACGGTTGGTTTTTGAGTTTGCATGATTACTAGGGAAAAGTTGAATCATGGTGAAGGCAAGCTTGTTGAAGAGAATCCTGAGATTGGATCGAGAAAGAGAACTTCTCAAAGTGATAAGATGGCAATGGAAGAGGGAATTTCTCATGAGGAGAAATATTTTTGAAAGACTTTATTCGCCATGTCAGAGATGGTGAAGGTTCTATATGATGATTACTTGGAACAAAAGAGATCGATTCTAGGTGAATCTTCAAAAGTCAAAAATGAAGAAGGAGAGGATCCTCCTAAAACTCCTCCTTCACCTCCTTCTTCTCCATCAACTTTTTCTTCTTATTCAAGTGAAAGTTCCAAGTCCACCGCCAGAAAACATTCCCATAAACATAAAAATGATCTAGCTTTACTTAAGCTTGATGTAAAAATTGAATTACCCATGTATGATGGTGAATTCAATGCAGAGAGGATTGATAACTGGGTCAGATAGATGGAGGTTTATTGAAGTGTGAAACAAATCAAAGATTAGGAAATTTGAATCAAATTGGCATCTCTTCGACTTGCAGGCACAACACTCATCTGGTGGCAAAGGAAGTTGCAAAATGGCACACAACAAGTGGGTAATGTATTTCCATCATGGAATTTTTTTTTTTATGCACTTAGAAATCAATTTTATCCTTTGGGTTATAAATAGATGGCTTTAATTGAATGGAAAGGTCTTAAACTAAGAAAGGGAAAAACAGTACAAGAATACACAAATTAATTTCAAAATATGGCATTAATATTATATACATTCCATTACATACCCAAGAAACTCTTATGAAGTATATAGGAGGTTTACCTGCACATATTCGTAACACTATATTTATGTTTGGACCTACTAATGTTGATGAGGTTTCTTTTCAAGAAACATAAATTGTGGTAGGGAAAACAAGAGTTGGTGTATCGGGGGAATCGTCTTTGAGAAAAGAGGACAAAAGGAAGTGGAATGGAGAGAAAGAAAATTCAATGGCAAGAAAGGAAGAGAAACTCTCTTGCAAGCATTGCAAGAAATAAGGGCACGATGATGACCATTGCTGGAAATTGCATCTCGAGAAGAGACCGAAGTGGTTCAAAAAAGGAAGGTTAGGCAAACAGTTGCAACAACAATATGACCAACAAACTTGGGATCAGATTCAGGTGATGAATCTAAAATATCAGTGGTTGGTTTGACAGGTAAAATTGGTGATGAATTTGATTCTAGAAGTAAATTGTTTCACATAAGGGTCATAATGAGACATACTAAGGTCGACACATTGATAGATAGTGGATCTGAATCTAAATTGATTTCAAAGGAAGTGGTTAAACAATTGGGATTAAACACTCAGATGCGTCATAAACCTTACTCACTTAAATGGATAAGAAATAGTCATAAATTGCACATAAAAAAACAATGCACATTAAAGTTTGCAATTTCATCTAAGTTTGTGGATGAGGTAATGTGTGATGTGGTGCCACTCAATGAATGTGGAATGGTCTTAGGGAGTCCTTATTTGTATGATCGCAAAGAAATGTTCTACAGGGAACATAATCAATATCACTTAATCAAAGTAGGAAAATAATATGTTGTACATGCTCATCACTTAAAACAAAATCAATCTTTTCAAACAATGGAAGAATTAAGGAAGACAACTCATGTAAGAAACACACCTATAATTGTCCCAAATCAAGAAATTGATCTTAAGCAAGAACATGCGATGATTGTAGAATGGAAGTTCAATCATACTATGCTTCAATATAAGCTAATATCATGCAAGTACTACAAACATATTAGCGCATTTGCAGACATATTTCTGATGTTATCATTAGTAATTTTTTCAACATGGGTGATAGTGGATTCAGTAAGATGTGACAAAGTACAAGTGGCTCAAAATATGATGTCAGTTGTCATGGTTGTTTTAGAGTTGACATTGATGAGACAGGGGCACAGGGCAGAGTTTAAAGATAGAGAATAAGTGGGGTGCTCTATCTCGCACTTGATGACTGGTTAGTATCCTTTTCGAGGATCAAAATGTCTTAGTGGGGAGGTGTGATCCAAAATTGGTCTAGGAAGGCCTAAAAATAAAATTTCTTAGAATCACTTCAAAATAGATGTGTGTAGGCCTCTCTGTTACGAAACCAACACAACTTGAACAGGCTCAAACGGGCACCGTATGCGAAAGATATCGCGATCTGTTTGTTTTTCCAAATATGCAATTTTTTTTATGACTGTGCAGTCTGTACAACGCTAATGTGGCAACAGACTATACAGGATGTACAAATATACAGTGATGTGGCACTGAGTTGGCATGTTGACGTGGGCAAGTGTTGACGTGTGTGAATCATATCTTAACACATATCATTTCTGGTTGGCAAATGGCATGGTGCCACGTGGCCCAGTCTTGGGATGCCACATGGAACCCCTCTGTTGGATTATTGGAAAAAGTTTTATGGACTCCACCGGAGTCGAACCTGTGACCTATGGTCTGGGAGGAACTCTTTGGCAAGGTCGGGCTACCATCCTGCCCACATTGGGTCTTCTAATATAAAGTGTAAATCTTATATTTAAGCTTGCTACAATGTATTTCGGGCAGACAAAAGGGTTGGGGCCTAGCCCCAGCCCCCCAAATGTAGCATGGAACCTTCCCATATAATCTTGTAGTATTGTTTTGGCATGCAGCCACTCCAGTGAGCCTCGACGCGGTTACATGTGACTTCTATGATATGACCCTATGCTATACCTTATACCGTGGCACCGATGTATGGGGTTAGCACCCGATCGGTCGGGCTAGCTCGACGACCAGGGTGTGTAACTAGGGGATAAATGACTGGGGGTATAACCATTTTGGGCATGTGGAGCTTGGGGGCGTGACCATATGGCCAAGCGCATGTGACCAAGAGCCTATGTTGGGGGGCCAACAAACTAGCACCAGACCAGAGCCACATGGAGGGTGCCCATATGAACAAGAGCCCATATTTTGTGGGATGCACCCTTTTATTTTCCAATTTGTGGGTTTTCAACTATATTATAATATTTTTAATGGAGTTTAAGCCTGTTTGGGGGTATTTTGACCATTTTTGGAGGATTTGGAGCCCTTATTGAGGCCAGATCTTAGGGGGAAGTTGGGAGTTTGTTGCCAACTTCAAGCCTATATACACTAGAGGTTCTTGGCAGCTTGAAGGGGGTTCAAAAAAGGGAAATGATGAAGAATTGAAAAGCCAAAGCCATTTTTATGCAGGGAAGCCATTGAAGAGAGCAACTTTGAGGGCCATTTCTGGGAGCTTCGTTCATCCGTTTTCAGTGTCGTCAGTTGTGACGGGTTCTTGATATCTAGAATAACTCATCCATATAAATTTGTGATCCATTTGGCACTTTTATGATGTAATTTTTAATATTTTAAGAGAAATAAGAAAGCCTCACCCACTAAGACAAAAACTCGGAAACGTAGGCGAGTTTGTCGAACTCCGTTAACAATTTTTTTGTTATGGTTTGCTGTTTATTTATGCTTATTTCCAGATTTGTATATTTCATTATGGATTCCATGTTTCATCTCTGATTCTTCCTGTTTCATCATTTTACTAAATGGTTAATGAACTCATGTTTTAAAACTCAACCATAGTCTTTAAAAGATCTTTTCGGATCAAAGGCAGTGGTATTTGAAGTTTAACAAGTCTATGACAGAACAAGGTTATAATAGATTTCATTCTCATCACTGTGTTTATTTTAAAAGGCTATAAAATGGAAGCTATATTATCTTGCTATTGTATGTAGATGGCATGCTTATTGCAGGGTCTAATATGCAGGATATAAATGTGCTCAAGAAGAAATTAGCTAATTCATTTGCAATGAAGGATTTGAGTGTTGCAAAGAAAATCCTTGGTATGAGAATCACAAGAGATAGGAAAAATCACAAATTGACATTATCTCAGGGTGAGTACATAGAGAAGGTGTTGGAGAGGTTTAGAATGCAGAATGAAAAACCAGTTAGTACAACTTTGGCCAGCCATTTCAGATTAACTAAGGAAATGTGTCCCAAGACACAAGAGGAGATAGAATACATGTCCAGGGTCCCTTATTCATCAATAGTTGGTAGCTTGATGTATGCGATGGTTTGCACAAGACCAGATATTGCACATGCAATGGGAGTTGTGAGCAGGTATATGAAAAATCCATGTAAAGAACATTGGGAGGCAGTAAAGTGGTTTCTTAGGTATTTGAGAGGTATTGTTACTCATGCATTATGTTTTGGAGGTTCAGACACTGTTCTAGATGGATATGTTGATTCAAACATGGCAGGTGATAAAGATAGCAGGAGGAGCACCACAGGGTATGTTTTTACTATAGGTGGAACAACAATAAGCTGGATTTTGAAACTGCAAAATGTTGTTGCACTTTCAACAACAAAGGCATAGTATGTTGTTGCTAGAGAGGCTAGTAAAGAGATGATTTGGTTACAGAGGATTATGGAGGAATTGGGAAAGAAGCAGGAGAATAATAGTTTGTATTGTGACAGTGAGAGTGCCATTAATATTGAAAATAACTCAACCTTCCATTCAAATACTAAGCATATACATCTCGGGTAGCATTTCATACTATCCGTCTTGGAAGATGGACCTTTGAAGTTGGAAAAGATACACAGTAGCCAGAATCTTGCATACATGTTAGCAAAGGGAGTAACCATGGAGAAACTGAGTTCCTGCTCAGTTTCTGTTGGTCTTCAAGCATGAAGATGAATATAATAAATTTTCAAGGTCCAAGAAGGTTCATAGTCCAACAAATAAAACAACAGTGGAGTTGTTGAGATTAGTTTCCAAGTGGGAGATTATTGGGTGTGGAGTCTGATTATCTTCCTAATTTAGAGGTCTTTGTTTTCAACCATGTTTATACCCCATGAAGACTTTACACCCTAGAAGAATGTACACTCCTTCATCTAGGGGAGTGCATAGGGAGGTTACCCCCTCTGCGGGGCCCATCCCCCCAGTTGGGGGGTTCGTGGGCAAGCGGGCCCCCGATGGGGTTCGGGGGACAGCATTCCCCGATGGGGGTTCGGTGGCGAAGCCCCCAAAGGAAACATTTCCTTGTAAATGTATATTTTAATTTCATTGTAAATATGGACCGTTCATTATAAGGTCATAGATCTGATGGTAGAATTTATGTTAGGGTTTTTTTCCCTAGAAGGAAAACCTCTTTTATGAGGGAAATGTATTGCATCTATGCATTACTGTTAATATTGTATTTTGAGAGAGGATACTATGATAGAAAGAAGATGAAGTTATAATAGGTGTGGTGTAGGTTGTATCCTTTCATTTGCTGGATAATAATAAAGAAAGGACCTGGAAATTTCTCTAGTGGATGTAGCCCACACTGGGTGAACCACATATATCTGTGTCTCTATTGTATTGTGTATCTTCTTTGTTTTATTTCCACTTTTATTTTATTTTATTGCTTTGTGATCCTTTTTTTCTAACATAAAGTTCCAAATATTGAATATTATGTAGTCCTAAAAGAGTTTGAGGATTTATTTAGAGAAATATTGGGGTTTCCACCGAAGAGTGATATTTATTTCTCTATCAGTCTTATGCCTGGAGAAACCCAAGTATCCAAGACTCCTTATAGGATGAGTACTCCAAAGTTGAAGGAATTGAAAATGCAGCTTGAAGAACTTCTAAAGAAGGGGTATATGCGCCCAAGTGTGTCACATTGGGGTGCCCGAGTGTAATTTGTGAAAATGAAGTATGGTATCTTGAGGCTTTTCATTGACTTCAGACAACAAAATAAGGTGACTATGAAGAACAACTATCTTTTGCCAATAATAGATGACCTATTTGATCAGCTGAAGGATGAAAAAATATTCTCTAAGATTGATCTCAGATCATGATATCATCAGGTAAGAATTAAAGAGGAATACATCATCAAGACAACCTTTAGGATTAGGTATGGCCATTATGAGTTCACAATGGTGCCATTTGGGTTGTCAAATGCACTGACTTCCTTCATGTGTTTAATGAATGGTATTTTTAGATTACTTAGATAAGCTTGTCATTGTATTTTTGGATGACATACTTATTTACTCTAATTCTAAAGAAGAGTATGATTAACACTTAAAGTTGGTGCTACAAGTATTGAGGGAACATCAACTATATGTAAAGTTTAGCAAGTGCTCATTTTACTGAAGGAAGATTAATTACTTGGGTCATATCATTTCAGGGGAAGGGATAACAGTGGACCCGGTGTTACACATTATTTTGGTCACCCTGGTGATGTTTCTACAAGCATGTGTTCAAGATCCCAAAAGGATCTTTCTCATGAGAAAAGTTATTGGTTTCCTCATCTACAAAACTTGTTTTTAGAAGGACATCGTAGGCTAGACATAATACATAGTGCATAAATGCCCGATTTTCGCAAGCTGTCCTAAACTTGGCTTGCAGAGTTTTCACAGGCTTCTCTATAGACATGGTGCAACGACGTTTGAAGACTAAGGAAAGGAAAAAGTTCACAAAATTTCTAGAAGGAATCTTCTAGAATATGATTTGGCATCCGTATGGTTGGGATCCTACTTGCTTCTCTGATTTGGTGGGATCATCCTAATATCTTTAACCATCTCTCTTTATCCTATATAATGATGGGTTTCTCATGGAAAAGGTTAAGCAAGAGAAAGAAAGATCAAGTAAGGAATTAATGAAGAAATAGGCTGATAATTGTGTAAAGAATTATATCTCTATTGATGCTTGAGTTCTTCATCTATTCATCAAGTTATTGTGAATCCTGTTCATGCAAGTTTGAAGCAAGTGTGTGTGTGTTGGAGAAAAGTGCCACCAAAAGGGAACCTTGCAACATCAAGGCTGTTTGGTTGTATCTTCAACTTTTACTTAATATAATACAATGGCATGTTTCTTTCCCATAAAATCATTCTAATTTTGTCACATGACTCCTTGATCACATGTGTAAGTTTTCATTGAATATACTATTGTTTCTTTCAATTTAGTTGGTTTGTGTTTCATTGTAGATCTAATATCACAAGAGCATCGAAGCAGAGCAAGGACAACAAAGATATAAGGAAGCAATATTAAAAGGTATGCCACTCATCTCTTCTTTGATACTAAATTCGATGATTAAAGCTTAGGGAAAGCGCCACGTCCTGTCTTGTTTTGTTCTAGATCCAGGTGGATCTAGGGATATCAGTTTATGTTTGCATTCACCTATTTATCCAATAACAAAATTGGTGAATCCACTAGGGATACGACTTGTTTGTAGTTTTTTTCTGTCCATTTACCTTTAGCCTACCTCTTTTCATTTTAATCTAGTCTCTAAGTCTATGGGGGGTCCATCCAGAATCTCTGGACCTCAAATTTCTTTTAGACTCTTTGCCCTTTTTCCAATTTTCCTTTGTTTACAGGCATTTCTGCACTGTATCCCATATACATCCTGCGGAAAAATTAGATAACCACACCCCGACTATTTATACCAACGCAAAATTTCCGCACCCTACCCATATCTAGCCTACATAAACATTTAATCGTCGCATTGTACCCTACTGCTGGGCTGCAACATTGTTGTAAATTTTTTTGGATTGGGTCTTTTTGTCTTCTGCTACCCAATTTTTCTTTGATCACCTGGGAAGAACTTTTAGTGCCAGTATCTGATTGTTTTCTGAGTTTAAGACTTCTTGTTGATTGGTTTTAAGGGATTGAAATCCCTTCTTCATCATTTTACAAGTTTTTGCTTCTTGATTTTTATCAACAAGGATACAATCTCTGATTTTGACATATGAGTACTTGATTGATGAAAGTCCTTGATTTGATTTAATGTTTTGGATTTTTTACATTTTCTGGATTGCTTGTTGATTGGAAAGTCATTTTCATTTTCATTTAGTAAAACACTTTCTTGTCATCTTCATTTTCATCATCATTGAAAGTTTGATTTGGGTATTTGTTGAGTGTATCGATTTTCTTTGATTACTTTTCCTTTCTTCATTATATCCCTGACTTGGTTTTGGAAAGGAAGAATTAAAGTCATCTATTCTTTGTAGTAATCATTCATACGAAAAAAAATTGCATTCAATTTTTTTTTACAAGAGACCAAATCAGAAAATTTCATTGCTTATGATTGTTTGAAATCGTGTTCATTCAAGAAAAATAAATTATATTTCGTAGCTTTCGTGTTTTCCGAAGAAATGCTTTCTCCCTACTGTAATTAGAGTTCATTGAATTGAAACATTGCATCATTCATCTCTTCTTGCATATTATTGGGTTAAGGTCTCATATGACATCAGTTTCATCTCCATCTCCCTCTTGAGTAAACAACATCCTCTAAAACACTACGTAATTTTAAAATTTATTAGTAACTTTTATCTTCTAGAAACTCTTCTCACCAACATTAGCTAGGATAAATCTTTTGAATAGGATGTGAGGCACACTCTCCAAGGCATAACAAACACTATAGCATCTTGTGATAGGGAGTGCTCAAATCCATTGACAACTTTTTTTCCTGGGAAGCCCTTCTCACACAAGGGTCAAACCTGAGGTCGCATTAAGGCTGGTAGAGTTACTCACTCTGCTTTGTTGGTCTTGGTGTAGAGATTTCACGTATTACGGGGGTCACTTGAAGGTATACCCACAATTATGAGTGGAATCCCTTCGTGTTGATTTTGGGCTAGATACCCTGCCCTTGTGTGTGGATCAGACTGTCGACTGTTTCCCCAGGAATCACTGTTTTTATTGGTAACCTTAGTAGACTATATTTTTAGGGTCTTACACAAGGTGACTGTGGAGGAGAAAGTCTTCACGGTACCTAGAATCGACGTTGGCTAGACTCACTCAGGATCCTTGGAGGGTATACCCATGATTATGTGTGGGAGCTTGCACCAGGGTGTAAGTCCATTAAGCAGGTCATCAACGTAACTTTTCCACCTTCTCTATCCTAGCCCCTTCTTGTCTTGACTTCACGATGTTGGATTTCATCACCAACCAGTGACTTCGAAATAAGAAGGTTTGTTTTATTGGTTTGATTTCTAGATTTTATTAGCGAGTGTTGTTTGTTTCTGTAGTTGGCGATAGATGTTTTCCATAAAATATTTGGTTCGACCAACATTGAACCTCCACGCCGTTCATGTAGGATGCAAGGAATACCCCAAGAACATCCGAAAGGTTATCAAACTTTTCCTCCTAATTCACCGGAGGGATATCCTCAGCAGAGTGAGGTCCAGGACACCGTCACTTCAAAAGTGGAATGAATTGACTCTTTAAAAAATTTCTGAATTATTTTCGAGTCTCTAGAGGCTTTTCGAATACCGCATGGATACGAGTGATGTATTCTCTGGCTGAATTCATCCAGAGATCTTGTTCTTGAAACTTCTAGAATACCGATCGAACCCCTTATAGACCCTAGAGCCGTGAATCCCCTTTGGAATACTGCCATATTTAGAATCCCGCCTCGCATGGTGCAGGACCTTTATGATAACTTAGGGGCAGATCCTGATACACCTACCTACCTGAAACGTCTATTACCTACACGATACCTTTAGACCATTTTGCTGGTACAACTAGAAACATAACCTTCATTTCAGACACATAGTCAGTTGGTCCTAGCTCGACTTTTTCTCTCCAGATGGCCCATGCTTCTATGGTCCCACACACTACGACTATTCCTACCGAGAATTTGGTGGTTAACCAAGCTCCCATTGGTACACCATTTTCGTCTAGACCTATCGCGTCACTTCCTCCTGGGTATCAATCTTTGAATTATTCCACTGGTGTCCCTACCTAGGTTCCATCCGGAGTTTCTGGACTTTTTGTTCCACTTGGGTACAATGCTGCTACGGGTTTTGTTCCTACATCGTCCCAGGTCCTCTCTGGAGGGTCTTATGCACCTTTTCTTGGGGGATCTGGCCCTAGTGGCTCCAATCTAATTGACAACACCCATCTTCCATTCAATTCTAATTACCATATTCCCCTTTGAGGGCAATCTCACACTGGGGGGAAACCTCAGTCTGGGGCACCATTAAATGTTGGGGGGAAACCTCCACTTGGATTACAACCTCAGGGTGGACTCTATAATCCATTGTATGGACAAAACACACCAGGATCACTAGAACAAATTTGGAACCTTCTTGCCCAAGGAAATCCACAATCATCTGGGGGGAAACAACCTCAAGTCAACTCTTTTGTACCCCCTCACTACGGCCAGCCATATCCAGGCTCCTTGAATCCTGCATGGGATCCTCAAGCTCACTCTAGTGTCCCTTTTAAAGGGAACATTTCGAACCAACCCAACCCTATGGGATATATGCCTCCAAATCCTCCATGGAAGAATTCGCCAACACTCTCCACTTACATGCAGACTGCTTACAGTCCTACTGGTATACTGACAAGACTTCCTCCCCAAAGTCACTAGTACCCTCATGTGAATAGACAATTTCCTTTTTTAGCCATTTTGGATTTACCCGACTTGTCTAAAATCTTGAATGATCCTATCTTACATTCTCCCCATTGGCCCGTTATACCAACCAAGTTACCGTCTGACATTCTGAAATTTGACGGTAAACTAGGAGAAGACCCAAACAACCATGTTATGAATTTTCACCTTTGGTGCTCGTCCAACTCTTTGATGGAGGACTCTATTCGGTTACAACTCTTCCAACAAACTCTCACGGGTTTAGCTGCAAATTGGTACATAGAATTACCATGAGGATTATTTAATGACTTTAACACCCTCTCCATGGATTTCCTCACACATTACCAGTTTCCAATCCGCTACGAGATAGGAACCAAGATTTTAAGTTGCTTTAAGCAATCCTCTACCACTCACATTTCCGATCACATTCATGAGTGGAGATGGAGGAGACACTTGGTCAAAATTGACCTTCCTAATCAATTATTAGCTGAATGGATCACCAAATCATTCATCAATAAAATATGTCGTGATGTTTCCATGGGTGGAGTTGTCACTGAAGAACAATGGATTAGTCGCGCTCAATACCTAGATCTCGTTTATTCACAAACGAGCACTCTTTACGACTTGCTCTTTGATGCCGCTCGCCCTTCTACCACCGCTACCTCAACAAGCCCAACAACTTCTCATGCTGCTGATGGTGTGATTGGAACCTTCCACGCTGATGCTAAATCCACGTCGGCCACTCACACCAATCCCAAATATACTGCTTCTAATGTTCAAAGTGCTTCGACTCCTACTCCTTCCACCAACAAAACTTTTGAGGTTAATTCAGTTCAATCTACCCCTGCCGATAAAAACAAATCTAAAAAAGGAAAGGGTAAGAACAAGGAGGATATAAATAATAATCCGCAATCCGATAAAACCAAGACACAGTCTGTTGATGATAAGGATAAGCATAAACCTTGATATCATTTCCTTATCTATGGTGATTATCACTACACAAAATATTTTCCAAGACGTGTTGAGGTCACTAAGTTCCTTCAAGGGACCGGGAAGCCTCCCACAACTGTTGTTTTGTCACAACCTTTCCCTTCTCAACAATAGGCCCAATTGGTCATTCATGACCAACCCTCTCCTTCCACCACTTCATAATGTCCTTATGTGTATTGGTAATTCTACCAAGAACGACATTGCAATCACCACTCGGGCCAAAGATTATTCTCCTTCAAAGGAGAAGGTTGACGATTTACCACCTTCATTGGTTCAACTGCCTCCCTTAACTTCACCTCCCAATGATCCTCTTCATCTCGAATGACTGGGTCTGGATATAGTTCTTCTCCCTCCTCCAAAGGGAGTTGTTTTGAATTCTACCTTCAATCCTCATGCACATGTTGCTCAAAACTACAACATTGTAGAAAACCTTGTGCAAGCACCCTCCGCGATGTCAGCTCTCGAAGTCCTTCAAAGTAGTCCCGCTCAACGGAAGGCAATGTTAAAGGACATCAGTGGAATTGATCCCACAGATACGAATTTGATAATATTTGACCTGGAAGATCACATTCCAAGTCTACCTCCTCAGTTAGCATTTTGGATCCAAGTTGTTGTAGAGAACAGGAATATATGTAGAACCGTTATTGACAAGGGTGCCTCAATGTGCATTATGTATGTTTCTTTTTGGAAATCCATTGGGTCTCCCTTCCTCACTGAATCAGACAATGCACTTAAGGATTTCAATGGTTATGGTTTTAAACCCTACAATGTTCCTCCCTCATTGTCTATTACGTTGGAAGGAAAATCGGTCAATGTCAAGGTCGAGATCTTTGATGTGCCTCTTGACTATAACCTCTTACTTGGCCGTAGCTAGATTGATTCCATGCGTGCCATCGTGTCTACCCTTTTCTGTGTGTTACATTTACCACATCAAGGAAAATTCGTTACGGTTGACCAACTGGAATTTTTCAATTCCAATTCTTGTACTAGCAATGTACCATTTATCTCAAAGACACCTCCTGGGTATGAGAATTTCAATGTGCATCTCCTGAAATATTCCACTTTGATGGCCACCTTTCCAATACCACCACCCGATGTTCCACCTCCTTTTGTTGCCTCAATCAACATGATTTCCACCTTCATCTATGAAACCTCCATGTCTCATGACCCATGGATAGTACCTGATCCTGGTGATTATCTTCTCTATGGAAAACAAATGCCTTTAAGTCTAGTTGAATACGCTTATCAATCTATTCAATCAACAACCCCTCCTACACCCTCTCTTTGTGATTCATCTCCCAATCCGTTTCAAGTCATATTTCCTATGGACGAGATGATCATGTCATTTATGTCCATGGAAGACACCCCATGGGACAATGGACATCATCTTTCCATTCTCTTCCTAGAACAACACACCATAAAGAGTTACCAATGGATTTCGATTCCATCGACCATTGTTATCATTTCCTATGTTCTCGAATCAACACACGAAGTGCTTTATGAAGGGAACCTGAGTAACATTTCACCCACCATTCCTCTTGTCATATCCATTAAACCTGGAGTCGTCAAAAATGTTCACATCAGAGCTACATGTTTCGATGATGAAGTCGTCACTTATAAAGCCATTTTTCAATAATTTTGTGATGTTTTCACTTGGAGCTACAAAGACATGTCGAGTATTGATCCCGATATTTTTTTGCATGAAATTAATACCTACCCATATGCTAAACCCATTGGGCCTAGAATTTTCCCGGTCCACCCTCATAAAGCCATCGTTATCAAGCTTGAAGTTGAAAAAAATATTAAGGCTGGATTTAACTAATTGGGTATCCAATCTAGTTCCAGTAATTAAAAAACTAGGCAGGATCCGTGTATGTGTTGATTATAGGGATATTAATAAATCTTGTCCTAAGGACAATTATCCAACCCCCTTCATTGACCAGATCGTCGACGACTATGCTGGAGAAAAATATTCTCCTTAATGGATGGTTTCTCTAGCTATAATTAGATTAATATTTTTCCCATAGATAATAAAAAAACTTCTTTCATTTTTCCATGGGGTACCTTGGCCTACCAGAAACTACCTTTCAGTTTGAAGAATGCTGGTGTGACTTTTCAACACGCCATGTCTTATGATTTTCATGATATCAATCAAATCATACAACCATATCTCGATGATCTACTGACGCATTCCATGTGTCGACAAGATCACCCGACTCATCTCCGAGCCATTTTCCTTCATTGTCATTACCATCGTATATGTTTAAACCCACAAAAATGTGTTTTTTGTGTGGAGTTCGGTTGAATTGTGGGTTTTATTGTGTCACTTCATGGAATTAGGGTGGACCCTTTGATGGTTGAGGCCATCCTTAATCTACCTCCTCCTTCCACGCTATGCCAACTTCAAAGTTTGCAAGGGAAGGAAAACTTTTTGCGTCGATTCATTCCCAATTACACTGAGTTAATGCTAGGCTTTACTCGACTGTTGAAGAAAGGTTATGACTTTGTATGGGAAGATACTTCCAACAAAGCCTTCGAAGCTTTGAAACTTTCCCTAACCCGTACACCACTTCTTTTCTCACCACATTACAGCTGAGACTATTTCCTTTACCTTGCAGCTTAGGACTCTACCATTGCAATGGTTTTAGTCCAAGAAGATGATTCACACGACGAACATGTTGTTATAAAAACAGGACCGCGGATCAATAAAATAAAACAAATGCAGAAACAAAAAACTGAAGACACACAATACAAGAGAGACATAGATTTACGTGGTTCACCCAGTGTGGGCTACGTCCACCAGAGAAATTGCCAGGTGCTTCCTTTATTATTATCCAACAAATGAAGGGATACAACCTATAGAAAAACCCGCTGTAACTTCCTCTTCTTTCTCTCACAGTCTCCTCTCTCAGAATACAATATTCACCACCAACCGTAGTCGCAATACATTTCCCTCATAAAAGAGGGTTGCCTTCTAGGGAAAAAAACCCTAACATAATCTCTACCGTTATATCTGCGACCTTATAATGAATGGTCCAAATTTACAATGAAATTACAATATACTTTTATAAGGCAATTTTTGCTTCAGGGGCTTCACCCCCGAACCTCCGCTGGGGGCCCGCTTTCCCCCAAACCCCCCAGCCGGGGGGATAGGCCCCCCGGACCCTGTAGAGGGGGTACCCCCCCTCTGCACTCCCCCGTGTGGAAGAGTGTACATACTTCTGGGGTGTAAATACTTCATGGGATATAAACACAACTGAAAGTAAAAGACCTATAAATCAGGAAGATAATCAGGCTCCACAACCAACACATGTAATTTATTATTTGAGTTGGAGTCTCACGACTACCAAATCCAAATGCCTATATGTGGAGAAACTGGCCTTGGCAGTTGTTCAAGTTGTTCAAGTTGTTCAACATTTTCGTCATTATATATTATTACGTAAGACCATTGTTATTTTTTATTGCAACCCTATGCAACATATCCTTACACGCCAATTGCTTGGGGGCAAGTACTCCAAATGGATAGTGATTCTCCAGGAGTTCGACTTAGAGTTTGAACATGATAAGTCTAAGAAATATTTGGTATTTTCCAAAATGATATGTGACCTTCCCTCCACTGAGACAAAAAATATGGCAGAGGATTCCTTACCTGATGAATCCCTTTTTCTGATCAGTTCTGACGATGTTTGGTACATAGATATTATCATTTATCTTTAGACTCAAACTTTTAGGCCCGACCTTTCTAGTACAGACCATCAACGTATATTGTATCAAGCCCGTCAATACATAATTCTCCATGACACTCTTTATCACCGTGGTGTTGACTATATTTTTCGATGCTGTCTCACCTACGATGAGGCTGAGAAAGATTTGAATGACTGCCACTCTGGAGCATGTGGTGGTCATATGTCTGGGTATGTCACTGCCCAAAATATATTACGAGCAGGGTATTTTTGTCCCTCTTTGTTTAAAGACTCTATTAATACTGTACATAAATTCCATGCTTGTTAGACGTACAATAAAAAGATAAGATCTCATCCCGCTCCTTTGCACCCTGTATTTTCTGTTGGTCCTTTAGAAAAATGGGGCATTGACTTCATGACATGTAACCCTCACTCGGCCGGGGGGCATGGATACATCATTGTAGCCATTGATTATTTCACTAAATGGGCCGAGGTGATGCCCACATTCGATAATACCAGAAAAAATGCAGCCTTCTTCATATTCAATCATATCATCATTCGATTTGGAATATCGCAAGATATCATCACTGATCACGGTAGCCATTTTCAAAATTTCATGATGTCTGAGCTTACCAAAAAGTTGGGTCTTCGGCATGAAAACTCAACCCCCTACTATCCATAGGCCAATGGCCAGGTTGAAGAGATAAAAAAATTTCTTATTACTATGCTTCGACGGATAATAGGAATTCATAAGACAAGTTGGCACACAATGTTGTTTTCAACATTATGGGCCTATCAAACATCTGTGAAATTTTCCACGATATTTACACCTTTCTAATTAGTGTATAGTGTCGAAGTTGTCCTGCCGATTGAATGTGAGATACTATCTTTGAAGCTAACCGTTGAACTTCTTCCCAACACCTATGCCGAAGAGGAATGTCTATTGTACCTGATTCAATTAGATGAAACCCGTCGTCATGCCACCTTGGTTATTGAAGATCAAAAAAATCATGTCAAATCCCAATATTACAAGCATGTCAAGCCATGTGTTTTCTCTGAGGGTGATCTAGTTCTCCTCTATGAACAAGATCGTGATTTACTAGGGGGTGGAAAATTCAAGGCTATGTGGCAAGGCCCTTATATTGTCAAATGAGTGTTGGAGAAGGGAGCTTATGAGTTAGTGGATTATGATGGAATTCCTTTGAGTGAACCTAGAAATGGGCTTTACTTAAAGAATTACTATGCTTAGGTCATCTCTGCATGAGTACTTGTATTTTTATTGTATCATACTCTTTTGTGTTACTTTTCTGTGCTTTTTTGTTATTTGGTTTCGACCCCCAACTACTTACCTTGCGTTGTTCTTGGTTTCCAGATGTCAGTGTCTTCGCTACCCTACATTGGCTTTGTTGATGACACTAGTCATAGTACTTAGAACTTAACATCTTCTTCTTGGGTAATATACGCACCTACAGATGAATTAATCAGTCTACACGATGTTTGTATTGGTCGTGCAACTAATAATATTGTGGAATATAGTGCAGTCATCAAATTGTTGACCGATGTTATTTCACTTGGATTCTGCCACCTGGCTGTACGACTCGATTCGTAGATATTAGTACTACAGTTGAGTAATGTATATGCTATCTGAAGTACTACTTTGTTAAGGGTATATTTACAAATTCGCCTCTTAGAACGTCATTTTGATTACATTGAATATCAACACATTCCTAGATGTCTAAATACATTAACATATGCATTAGCTAATTATGTGTTAGACAGAAATTTGAGACATTTATAAATCCAAATCAAATTTTGTATATAAAGAAAGTAAGCCAGTAGGAGCCTCATGTATATATAACGATAAAAGTTCTTACAAAAAATTGTTTTTGTCCGAAGAACAGAACATAAAAAATGTGAAGCATAGGGCTTCATATACAAAATAGCATCAAGGATGCTGCTCATGATAACACACAACTACTCGTACCACCCTATAGAGAAGTTGACTAAGATAACCAAATACACCTATAGTATGGCGCTGATATCCTCTCGAGATCTCATCGATAGAGATATTTGGGGCATCCACTGTCAACCCCTCCAGGTTCTGCTCGATTGCCTTGTAATTAGCGGCATCCCACCTTACTACCTCGAATGCTTCCCCTCATATCTAGATGGGGGATGTACCTAGAGGTCGGTGTTGTCCTACATCTACGTTGTCAAAGAGTTTTTGATTAGTCATTGGATTAAAAACATAAAAAACATTTCATATTTCAAAATTTACAAAAACATTATAAAAACAAAATGTGCTTCTTACCTAAGTTCTCCCATTGAGAATCCTCGGGTAGAACCAATTCTGGGTCAGCTCTGAAGTCCAAACCGGAATAAGCATAATCATCTACCATCAGTAGCTGAGGCCTCAACTAATCAAATAACAGATCGTTGTATTTGACAATAGGGCCCGCCACGTGCCAAGCCATGAGGTCACACCATATTTTCATCCTTGGATCCTGTGGGGCCGACAGGCCCCACTCTACCTATAAGCGCAAGTGTGGAACCCTATCGAGGAAGAAGGACACTAAAATGGATTTGTACCTGAATTGCTTCAGGTCAGCTTTCTTGCATTTTTTCATCTTTTTCTTCATACTGCGAAGAACCCCGTCACACCAGTTAAATACTCGAGGTTCCATGCAGTCTACTGCATATTGGAAGTAACTCTGGAGGGCCATGTGAGGAGATGCACACCCCGACATACGTGAGATAGTGAATAGGATAGTCCATAGGGGTAAATCTCGGACACCCAGACACCCCTAATGACAACTTTTCCCTTACGTCTCTCGGCCTCGGGATCACAAGACCGACAGATATGCTCACTCATCGGTAAACCTCCACCTCTGCCACCTGTCAATGTCACATGGGATTGGCAAAGGGGTTTTTTTAATTTTTTTGTAAATTCTGAATTTACAATGGTGATAATGAGCTGCATCTTCTATTTATAGATTTTTTGGATCCTTTTTGTCATTTTTTGGACCCTTTTGTCGTTTTTTCTAGCCTGAAAATCATTTAGTGTGGTTCTCGAGTTTCTTTTGGGATGTTATTATGCATTTTACTTTTGGTTCGGTGAAATTTTTTGAGAGTTGGGGCACTTTTAAGTTCCTTTGGTGAAAAGTATTTTTTCCAACTTTGTGCATTTAAGATAGGATTCCACCTCCACTTGTTGCACCTCGTTGTTTTTTTCAGTTTGCCATAGGATCAATCCCACCAAATTGCGACACGGAACCCTCACTCCTTCTCTAGAAGTGTCATAATTTAGTGGTAGAGCCTACCTTCACATGGATTCCCTAAGTAGATCTTGGTTGAATTTTGGTGTCCATGCCGTCTCTAATGACTTTAGGCTCGGGATTCCTTTTAGTCCTACATTGTTTATGAGTTTGGGCCTTCACATGTCTGATATGTTATCACTCTTGGTTCCACCCTCGAGACTCCCAAAACAACGGGTCTTCTTTTAAGCCCTTTTCAGACCCTCTAAACATGAAAAGATTGTTGAGCGATCTTGTCCGGCAGTAGTTTACCCCAAACTAAAATTCAAAGGAACGTTTGTCCGACAGTAGTTTACCCCTTTTTAAGTCTGGATGGTCAAATGTATGAATAAAGGTATACTCTATGGGCCTCAATTCTCTAGAAGAGTATTCTCAGGTATAAATTTAACCATTTTCGGGCCTAAGGGACTAAATTTACGAAAAAGGAACCCCCACAGAGTCCATAGTTAAGATCTTTTCAAACTCCCTAAAAGTGAAAAGATCACCGAGTGAGGTTGTTTCTTCACACTCGTTAAACCAGTCTAGAAAAACATCCCCTTCGGAGTCCATAGTTAATCTCTTTTCAGAGTCCTTAAACATGAAAATATTGTCGAGTGATCTTGTATTTGTCACTCTTGTTAAAATGGTTTTGAATAGATGTTTGTTCGGTGCTAGTTTACCCATTTTTTGAACCAACTAGACTACCTTCGAAAAAGGTACCCCAGTGGAGTCTCCTTATACACTTTTTCAGACTCTCTAAAAATGAAAAAACGTCAAGCTTACCTTCTCTGGGCTCGTTAAAAATACACTGAAGGACGTTATCAATGTGTCTTATTGATCACATTTTCATTCCTACATCTTTGTCCTAATCCCAGATCCATATTGCTCTCAACTGAACCATCTAAAAAATGCCTTATATGTAAGCCTTGTAGCACTTTGCCTCTGCATCTTGACACCTTGACCCATGGAGGATCTTTCCCGAGTGTCCTTTTCCTGCATATGTCCCCTTGCTCTGAGAATGAGTGTGTTCCTTACTCTTGGAACTAGTATTTCCGTGACACTCGTTCCTCCTTTGTAACGTAGCATTCTTTTATTCTTTTTCAAGCTTTCCAAAATTATTGAAAAAGACAAAAAAATCAAATATACCCCAAAAAGAGGAAGGGAAAAGTATTTTATTTTTTTTGACAACACAATGAGTCACCCTTGGACAAAGCACATCCTTACTTTTGTTCGTCAAGATCTAGGATTCAATATGACCTTAGTAAACTATTCTCACTACACAGAGTTGTGTCCTCCTCCATTTGGTTATCCTTCCAAGCATATGGAGAGTTCATGTTGCTTCTTGCATCATGAACTTATTTCAATGCCATGCTTCCCGAGTCTCATCATTTGTCGTGCTTTTGTCCAAGGGAATTTTTAATAAACTTGAGTTAGCCCTTCTGCAGTTTGTCTCTTGTCCTCATGCTTGGCCACCTCGAAAGTCCAATCAAGTCCTTACTCAAAATCAATGAAGTTCTTTGCCTGATCACCGAGATCCTCTTGTCTATTCCCGAAAATCCATCGAATACCTATAGGTAGTGAAGTCGTACACTGATATTACACTCCTACCTGAGTTTTGAATATTTTTAAGTTGTTGCTCGAGCTCTGAAGACCTCATCTCCAGTCGTCAGGTGTCATTGGCTTCTTGAAGATGGATACTATACATGTATATATTCCGATTTTGAGATGTAGATCCAATGTGTACTTCTCGTGGCTACACTTTATATAGTTATATGACATGGATCTACAATGTATTTGATTGGTAGCCATGATTTTATTTCATCTCGAGCATGGGTATGCCCGCCTCGGTGAGACAAATTGTTATTTTGTAGATGGAACCTCTTGAACTCTGGTCTCTGGGCTCACTCGCTTCGTACGTTGGTAAAGATTTGTAAAGTATTTCGGCCATCGGATGCTCTTCTGACCTCATACATTAGGGGGCATCTATTATAACCCTAAATTGCACCATACATGCATACTTGGCATCAGGCCATCTTAGTTTCTATTTTTGCCAAGCCATCATTGAACAACTCTTAT